>OY759273.1:22500396-22552896 GCA_963662155.1 Lamellibrachia columna | reverse complement strand
ACATTCATTTCTTCATCCTTCCATGCACATTCATCTCTTCATCCTTCCTTCCTTCCATACACATTCATCTCTTCATCCTTCCTTCTTTCCATGCACATTCATCTCTTCATCCATCCTTCCTTCCATGCACATTCCCTCCATCCTTTGCTCATCCCATTGTATGCATCCTTCTCTCATTTTCACACCGTCTCCCCTCCGCCCAACCATTGCATAATTGCGTTCCTCGCAATTTTTTTAACGCTATGCGCGTTCAATGCAGTACAATAAACAGAATTGATGGATTCACCAGCAAACGGCATCCTCTCTCCCCAGTTTTGTTTCTCCCGCCGTTCATCTTAACGCCCTCAGTGACTCCAAAACACGTCCATAAAATTTGCCTCCACTTCCCTCACACCCTAATTAATCGTATTGTAATAGGTTAATAGGTCTCTCTCTCTCTCCCCTCTCTCTCTCTCTCTCTCTCTCTCTCTCTCTCTCTCTCTCTCTCTCTATCTCTCCCTCCCTCCCTCCCTCTCTCTCTCTCTCTCTCTCTCTCTCTCTATCTCTCCCTCCCTCCCTCTCTCTCTCTCTCTCTCTCTCTCTCTCTCTCTCTCTCTCTCTCTCTCTCTCTCTCTCTAATCTCTCTCTCATCTCTCTCTCTCTCTCTCTCTCTCTCTCTCTCTCTCTATATATATATATATATATATATATATATATATATATCTAACTTAAACTGGTAACACCATCCACAACTACCCAGAGTAGAGAAACATATTCAGTAGATACAAATAAGGCCCAAGGTAGATGGACAATTATTGTTTTAATCAGCCTGATATGGGCCAGTCGATGTACAGCCCCTTAAAATATTTCCTGCATCCATACGAATAGTATCCATACAACATGCACGATGTATATATGGGAATAGAGAAAAGTACTGCCATCTATTGTTGTTGACTTGTTCTACACGGACAGCGTGGTTAGCGACGCACTGCGAAACCCAACAACTTTTGTGCTTAGATGAATTTGTAATGTTGACAGGTATTACTTGTAGGTAATGCTAGTTTTTATCTCACGTAATATAATATGTTGTTTTCGCAAAAATGTGTAGACACGTGCATGGGATCAATATTCGAAACAACTATCAGTTATTTCATTTAGCGATTGCAAACAAGTTGTTAGAAAAGTTGGTTTGAGTGAACTACTCGCCAATATCGAACGTATATTATGTATAAAAATCACGAGGCCGTTCGATTACTTTCCTGTAGTGATTATGACGAACAGTTGGGCAGGGGCGGATCAAGGCTTGTTGGCAGGGGGGTCTCAATCAGTCGTAGTCATATTTCGTTCTATTTACGAACTGGGGGGGAGGGACGACGACGACACGTTACGTTCTACTTACAGAAGGGTTAGTATTAGCCGGGTGCTAATACTTCAGTCTACATTGACTCTAGTTCCGATCTAGGCCTATACCTGAATGAATGAACGAATGTTTATTTCCAGATAGGTATATTTTCTTGTGGAAATGGAGAAAGCTGAAGTGCAGTACTTGCAATACGTTGTCCTTTACCGTAATATTGCCTATTCACCGATTGTCGTACCGGTAGTGCCACCTGGCGATTAATGTCGAACTAGACACACGAAAATATTTCTCAAAACATGTTTGGTGGTTTAGGCATCATTTTTCTTCGAAAAAGTTAACTTTGTCAGACGTTTATACTACCAATTACCGATATATGATTTTATATTTGGCATATGATGTATCTAATGTGAGATTCAGCGAAATCACAAAATTAAGCAAAATGTGCCGTGAAGCAAAAACTACGCCGGTGACTTTAAACTTATTTTGAAACAACAATGCTTCGCCTGAGCGGTAACACAGCAAGTTTACCGTCACTCATACCCGTGTTAATGCCGATCTGAAGAGGATTGTTATATGGATACGGGGCGATATGTTTGTTGTATGGATACTCGGTTATACTCAAATTAGAATATGACGCCTAAACGCTCCGCAACCATGTAGACCAGCCTCACCTAAACCATGTAGACCAGCCTCACCTAAACCATGTAGACCAGCCTCACCTAAACCATGTAGACCAGCCTCACCTAAACCGTGTAGACCAGCCTCACCTAAACCGTGTAGACCAGCCTCACCTAAACCGTGTAGACCAGCCTCACCTAAACCATGTAGACCAGCCTCACCTAAACTATGTAGACCAGCCTCACCTAAACCATGTAAACCAGCCTCACCTAAACCATGTAGACCAGCCTCACCTAAGCCATGTAGACCAGCCTCACCTAAACCATGTAGACCAGCCTCACCTAAACCGTGTAGACCAGCCTCACCTAAACCATGTAAACCAGCCTCACCTAAACCATGTAGACCAGCCTCACCTAAACCATGTAGACCAGCCTCACCTAAACCATGTAGACCAGCCTCACCTAAACCGTGTAGACCAGCCTCACCTAAACCGTATAGACCAGCCTCACCTAAACCATGTAGACCAGCCTCACCTAAACCATGTAGACCAGCCTCACCTAAACCATGTAGACCAGCCTCACCTAAACCATGTAGACCAGCCTCACCTAAACCATGTAGACCAGCCTCACCTAAACCGTGTAGACCAGCCTCACCTAAACCGTGTAGACCAGCCTCACCTAAACCATGTAGACCAGCTTCACCTAAACCATGTAGACCAGCCTCACATAAACCGTGTAGACCAGCCTCACCTAAACCGTGTAGACCAGCCTCACCTAAACCATGTAGACCAGCCTCACCTAAACCATGTAGACCAGCCTCACCTAAACCATGTAGACCAGCCTCACCTAAACCATGTAGACCAGCCTCACATAAACCGTGTAGACCAGCCTCACCTAAACCGTGTAGACCAGCCTCACCTAAACCATGTAGACCAGCCTCACCTAAACCATGTAGACCAGCCTCACCTAAACCATGTAGACCAGCCTCACCTAAACCATGTAGACCAGCCTCACCTAAACCATGTAGACCAGCCTCACCTAAACCGTGTAGACCAGCCTCACCTAAACCGTGTAGACCAGCCTCACCTAAACCATGTAGACCAGCCTCACCTAAACCGTGTAGACCAGCCTCACCTAAACCATGTAGACCAGCCTCACCTAAACCGTGTAGACTAGCCTCACCTAAACCATGTAGACCAGCCTCACCTAAACCCAACCAGAGATACAGGCACATGGACCATTTTAGAGAATTAGCTTGTTTAGTCGTCATATTCTTAAGCATTACATATATAATTACTTCTTTATTTAAGCAAAATAAAGAAACAATTGTGTGTTTATGTAATATCTGTCAAAATAAAGCTGGTAGATCAGTAAGATAAAAGATTTTTTTTTTTATTTGTACGGCGACTTTTCATTATCTCATCCTACATTGACCTGTTGCTGTGGCCACAGCTGTGACAGTTAAGGTGTCCCAATTTATTTTTAAATGTTTAATATATCTATTTTAGTCTATGTAAGATGGACTGGAACAGATACACGCACGTCGCTCAGTCATCAACCATGTGGTGGCATTTCATGAGAATCAATCAAATACATACATATATATATATATATATATATATATATATATATATATATATATATATAAATATATATATATATATATATATTTATATTTATATTTATATATTGTTTGTTGAGGACTTGCCACCTTCGAGGCAATCTGTAAAGGTGGACGCGGAGTTTCAATAGTAGAAGACAGAGGTCTGAGTTATTGGGAAGTCGCAGCTCACGAGCTTGGACACAGGTAAGGATACCGATCTGGTTTGGTCCACATTTATTCTAAAGGTTTCTAAGTAAAGCATTAAAGAAACGAACTACGAAAGCATGAATCTTTATCCACTTTCTGATAAAGTAACTCCACCATTTTGAAACTGGTGGAAGAAGTTTGGAAAGTATATAAGCACATTCTAAACGGGTTTGTCAACTGTTGAGTCAGTGTCCTAATAGTATTGTCACTTGTTGTTTTGTTCCATTGCAGTCTGGGAGGACTTCATGACGGCACCCAGAACCAGTGCAGTGAA
This sequence comes from Lamellibrachia columna, assembly GCA_963662155.1. NCBI lineage: Eukaryota > Metazoa > Annelida > Polychaeta > Sabellida > Siboglinidae > Lamellibrachia > Lamellibrachia columna. The sequence goes on along the minus strand of OY759273.1, from coordinate 22,548,856 downwards.
TCGGCTTTATACATAATGTCGCCTATTTTCAAACACTTGACGACGACAACGTTCAAGAATGCATTCATGTTCTCGCCGTGTTCAATTACAGAATTCAAGGAACTTCTCAGTGGTCGTACTGATGGGTAAGACTGTTGCACATCATAATGTATAAAGCAAAGTTAAGCAAACTTCCACGCATTGTAAATATTGTTATTGCACTTTGGAAAGAAATTTTGCAATAGTTAATTATTTCATAAACGTTTATTTATCACACATAGTAATGACCTACAGGACGTGTGTTTCAACTTATTATGTTAATTGAGCTCACATATTGTTTGTGCTATGCTATGCATATGCTAATGAAGTCGCACAATATTTCTCACACTAACGTATTTCTTTGTAAACCAGATTTCCTCGAGTCTGTCTCGCCAACCGAAGGTGCTCTCACGGTGTATCGACGGACAAAGAAGACGTTCTCCCCGGCACTGTCTACTCGCTGGACCAGCAGTGTGCAAGGCACTTCGGTGAAGGATACAGGTTCTATGATGACGTAGGTATTAATTTATCCACAATGGACTTTCTCAATAAAACGATAAGAAATTATGATTGTGACACGTTTTGTACAATGATGATCTAGGTGTGCAATCTGAAAGTTGTATGTATATATTACTCCTGCTAGACGCTTAGCATATCAGTGTTTTATCTACGACCCACGGTTGGGTCGTCTGAGTCAGTCTAATTTTAATTCGAAATTCACCCCTATTACCCTTTCGACGAACAATCGAATGACCCTTTGTTGAAAACGTGATGCGTCTTTTCTTGGATTGTCCAAAGTTACATTATACATTACTATATCTGCCAGTACTATGTCGCAATTATTGACTGGCAGCACCAAGTACCAAGGCATGGGTGGATATTTCTCTGATAATGTTGTATTTCTGAAATTTCGTAAACACGAATTACCACATTATTCCGTCCTGAGGATGGCCAATTTTGTTAATCATCATAATACGTTTCCAGTGCATTCTTCGATCCCACGCAGTCGGAAGGACAGTTCACATAAGTATATATTATGACGAAAGTGCCATATGTTGCTAGCGTGAATGGTAACTAAAAATATGTTTGCTAACAAGCGGAGTAATTGTGATCAGGATAACCACAACTTAATGTTTTTTCAGTCGTAGCAGAAACAAGCGCATATAAACCATATAAACCATATATTATATATTTAGAGCTTTGATGATATTTTATATTTCTAGGGGTCTGACAACGAAACCATCTGCTACAAAATGTCCTGTGATTACCCTGGCAGTACACACTTTTACCGCATGAGGGGAGCTGCAGTTGGAACACCCTGTGGTTCAAACAAGGTTAGATACACAATGTTAGCTAGTTTTATATTTGACGCAATGATTATGGCAACTGTCATTTACAATGTGTTCTATTTGTTACTTTATTAGTTTTATACGATTATTCATTAATTGGTTTTATTTACAGGTTTTGCCTTCACTGTTTTATGTGTCTATATAATATAATTTTTAAATGGAGCACATTTGATATCAACATGTATTTTCGCCTTATTCCAAGGTTAAGTGGTTGTATACATTAATTATATGACCCATAGGAAAAACATTTACCATTTCATTTGATCAAGTCCGCACATATATATTCCTTGTTAGCTTCTAATGGGCTTTTCATCAGTCAGTAAAATAGTGCTGCTTTACTCCAGTGAGAATTGGCTCTAGCGTATTCATGAAGACTTATATGCTGCGTTGATACATTTTGAATGATATCAGTCAACATATTCTCGCGCGGATATGCTGCATCTATTCAAATGATGAGATAAATACATAAAATGTTTTCAGTCTTGTCAGCTGTAGTCATTAAAATGTGTGCCTATTCTCGGCATAACTTCCATAAAGTAGTCATGCAATACAGTAATTCACAACCTCCCCAATTTTTTTACACTGTTTGCTTTACTCAAAATATGTTGGCTTCTTTGATTTTTTGGGAAGTATATCCGATAAATAAAGAAAACTAACAATTATTTGACTTGAGTTTTTGTAGACATTTCTGAATTAATTAGTTCCTAGTATCATCCAGCGCAGCATTAAATAGAAATTTACGTAATCCACCAATAATATACGATTTGTGAGGATAATTTAACGCATGTTAATGTGTGCTAATAAATTTTGTGTCAGATTTCAATATGTTCTTTCAGTGTTGCTATAAAGGCGAATGCGTTAGCGACTGCTCTTACCCGAAAAGTAAGATACATGTTACCGGATTTATTGTATTTGAAATGTTTCAATATTGTGAAATATGTTTCATTATCCTAATACTGATAAACATCGTAACGCACACGTAAATGTTTATTCACTAGAAAAAATGTCTGTGGTTTTTAGTACTTGATTGTAAAATGCCGGGACACACAACATTATCACATAAATATCCATCTGTGCTTTGTGCATGGTGCTGCCCGTCAACATATTGATGGCTTCTTGAAAATACGACGTAATACTGGCAGTTTTAATAACGTCTAACGACGCCTTGCCCTTGTATTACGTAACTTCGGACAATCGAAGAAAAGACGCATGACGCTGTTAACCGGTGTACGTAATTGTTCAGACAGCGTTGCGGACAATTGTGCGTAATAACTAAGAAGGGTTATTGGTTTGTTTGTTGAAAGGGTTATACCTTCGAAATATAAAAATGAGACGACCCGACCGTGGGGTTGTAGATGAACCCCTGAAAAAATGGCGCCTGAGATGCAAAGCGTCCAGGAGGAGTAGCATAACATACATACAATAAGAAGATGGCGCCCGAGATGCAAAGCGTCCAGGAGGAGTAGCATAACAGACATACAATAAGAAGATGACGTTACTCGTAACGTTACTGAATCAGTGAATTTCCTGGGGTCGAATATTTGTTTTATTATCATATGCGAAACTGATTCGTGACGTAAATCGCATTCTTCATTACTTTGAGCTTTTCTATGTCACCTCCAGCACAGAACACAACTTGCACAGAAACGGATCTTACCACTGCTGTTCCAGAAGGTAATGATTCTTATTTATCAATTACTACATACTTTCAATGGTGTTCAGTTGTAGGCAATATATACATTTTAAACATATAAGTATGTTATTTTGGTAAAGGTATAATATAAAGCATGCAAATGAAACATCTTATATTTTTATTTGTTTCACAAATGTGTAACAGTGCCGTGCCACATTTGTGGATTCAGTATTTCTTGTGTTTATCTTAATTTTGTAATGTTTTAAATGTGCCATAAGCAAAATACAATTCTAGGATTCCACTAGCACATTGGGTGAAAACGCAGGACATGTGAATGTTGATTTATGACTACATGTATTTATTTTTCTTGATTATAGGTTGCACAGACAGTGGACAGAGTTTCACGATAAACTACGTGCCTTCAAGTTGTGAAGATTTGATTGCACATTACCCACAGCTTTGCTTTACGTGGGCCGCCGCTAGAGATCGACTATGCTGCGAATCATGTCACAGAGCCGGGTTACAGAAGCAGATACCCAAAGGTGAGTATTTGCCTTTCTATTTCAGATTTTGTATTAATCAGCAGTTAATTTATCTATAATTCTACTCTTATTGCTGAATTTGGAATTAAAACTATAATGTTTGTATTATAGTTGCGCCATTGGCCACTACGGACGATACGCTATTGTTGGTATAGCCTATGTTCAGATTGCCACAAAATTAAGGGTACAGTAAAACCTGCCTTAGTGGACGCCTGCCCATAACGGACACCTGTCTGTTTGGACACTATTTAAAGTCCCGAATGACTTCCAATTAGTTTGCGCTGTCTATTTTCCATTCATAGTCACCCTGTCGCCCGATGACAGCTCAAAGTGCATTGGCAGTCACGCGAGTCAGGCTAGCTGAGCCACGGCTGTTACACACTAACTTAACTACGTATGCATTCTTGTAATACCAACTGCATAATGTCATCAATAAATAAAAGAAATTTGATAAAAATAATTTATTGTGAGTAAGTTTGTTGTCGGTTTACAACAAATGTTGTTGAAAACCAACCGCCATATTGGGCGACTGACGTCACATGATCTTGCCGTTTTTATAACAAATTTAATAGATAATAATTTAAACGGGTGCCTGGCTATTGTCAAGTAACTTTAGTAATATACATATAAGAATTACTATAAACGTAAAATGCGTGTTTATTGCATTTTAATAAGATTCCAAATATCCACGAAAATTACGTTTTCTGTGGCCTGGTCCCAAGTTTTCCCGAAATGCGTCATTCTAGAATCAGCAAGCCTACGAATACGAACACGCTGATTTTGCAACACAAAGTTGACTTGATGATCTCTCTGAATCAAACAGGGTCACCTCCAGCAGTCTAAATATTCACATCTTTGCTTCTTTTGGCCATCAAAGCAATTCCAGCTCGACTTTTCCTGGGGCAGTGATTGATTTCATCAACTTAATTTGACTGACTTGCCGCTGGCTAACTTTTGTTTTTGCTTCACGTAAATAACAATGCGTTGGAACTACGTGGAGCCATGGTTGTTGAAGAGTGTGTCACGATGGACGATGAACATATCAACCAAGTCTGGAAAAAATTTACCCTGTCTTGCTTAGCATGATTGCTGATATGAAGGCCCATTTAGAGGAGAAAGCGCTCAAAGGACAGCTGTAGAAAAAGCAGACTACCCTGCTCTCTATGGAAAGTGAATTGACTGGTGTCTAAGTTGTGACAGTTGAATATATGTGACAAACTGGAAACATTTTGCTAAACTATGGCTTTACGCAAATTTAAAAAAAATTATATTCTATCAATGTTCATTAACACTGTTATTTCACGGAACCTCGTCTTGAAACGTCACTGTTGTACATACACTATTTTAATTTAATATTAAAATTGTCATAATTGAGGTGGATGGATTAGTTAAAATGTATCATTATCTATAGTCACACCTTTTTGTTTGTTAATTTAATAGCGCTAAACAAATTAGTTTTTACAACACGGTATTTCGTTATGCACTGCAGAGGTAGACCATACAACACGGGCAGTATAACTTATACAGCCATCTGACAAGCTTCTTTCACACACATGACAAATTTCTTCCAAAGGTTTAGTGACACTAACACCACTTATTGTTCCTGAAAACAACGAAACACATTAATTAATTATATATCCTGTGTTGTTTTATTAGTGGTTTGTACCGTTCGCGACAGTTCCATCTTACGAACGTCAACGTAATCATTTATAATGTGATGGCGCCTCCTAGTGAGTACCCACGTAATTAAATTCTTCACAGTGGACACATTGCGCAGTCCCGGCGTTGTTCGTTGTGGACAGGTTTTACTGTATTATGCTGTGGTAGTATTTCTTCGAATTTTGAATAAACAATTTTTGTCATGGTTATAATAGCTAAGTTGCAACGAAAACTGCTTCATAAACTGAACTGTTGTTTGTTATCCAGTGCAATGAATTGTTGTTCACTTTATATAAACATTTTTTTAATACTTTTTTAAGCTGGTTCGTATGGGAATCGATGTAACACTCCGACGAGTTGTTATTACAATTACGTGGTTGCATCAAAATAAATCAAATGGTAAACTTCCAGTATCATCACGTTGAGGTTTTATCGTTTATATGTTTGTCTGTGTCATGTAGCAGGACGTTATTATATCAACATTTTGCGAAACGTTTTCTACCTTGAAGATATATATTTTTGGAAATGTTGTATTATTGAAACAAATACCGATCAAGGTGTTGACGATTGTAAACTAGACTACACTAAGTTTGTTTTTCTTTCTAATCAGTTAACGGCGGTTGGAGTGACTGGTCGGCGTGGGGAGCCTGTTCTGTGACATGTGGATGGGGATATGAGACACGAACACGTTCTTGTAGCAATCCCAGTTCTTCAGGCGGAGGGCAGGAATGCGTTGGCGACGATACCGAAATCCAGAGTTGTGGTGAACAGTTTTGTCCTTCAGGTATGCATTCGTTCAAATAACCTGGTTGTTATCAGATGTTTTGAGTAACTAAATATTCCGTATTTTTTATATTTTTGTTGGTTTCTTCTCTCATAGATGATGTATTTCAAGATACGCAACTGTATGATAATTTGCCTTTATATTTCGGAATGGCTGTTATAGAGATTTTCCATTAATGTGCAGTTAATGTATGTATCATTCTAATGTTATTTCTGAGTTTGATATTATAACTATAATGCTTGTATTACGGTTGCGGCGCCACTACGGACGACATATTTTTCATGGCATAGCCTATGTTCAGAGCTTTGCAAAATTAAGGGTACCGCGTTGTGATAGTATTCGAATTTTGTATAATTCATGACGCACACAAACATAGTTGTCATGGTTATAATAGTTAAGTTGCAACGAAAACTGCTTCAAAACCGGGGCTGCTGTTTGCTTTCCGGTGCGATGAATTGTTGTTCACTTTATATTCAAGTTCACAAATACGAGTTGTTATTACGATTACGTGGTTACATCAATGTAAGTCAAATAGTAATCTCACAATTACATTTAATTTAATGTATAAGTGCCGTTTATATGTTTGTATATGCCTATATGGCAGAATATTATTATATCAACTTTTTGCGAAACTTTTCTAACTAGAAGATATATATTGTTGGAAATGTCTCATTATTGAAACAAATAACCATCAAGGTTCTGACGATTGTACACGGGACTACACAGATTAGTTTTTCTTGTTTATCAGTTAACGGCGGTTGGAGTGACTGGTCGGCGTGGGGAGCCTGTTCTGTGACATGTGGAGGGGGATATGAGACACGAACACGTTCTTGTAGCAATCCCAGTTCTTCAGGCGGAGGACAGCAGTGCGTTGGTGAAGCTACCAAAGAACAGAGTTGTGCTGAACAAAACTGTGCTTCAGGTATGCATTCGTTCAGATAACCTGTTTGTTATCAGATGTTTGGGTGAACTAAATGTTCTGTATTTTTAATACTTTTTCGCTCTCTTCTCTCATAGATGATGTATTCACGCATTAACAAAGAACACATGTCTTCGACAAATAGTTTTGACGTAGCAAATATCTTCAAATCTTTCAAGCACCAGAAAATGCATCTAAGATATTTTGGGAATGAAATAAATAACGCTATGATGGGGTTTTACGAAATCACTGAAAAAACCCCAAGGATATTCCAGAACGCGTTTTTTACTGGAATGATAACACCATAATGTAATAATAGCACAGAGCAATATTATATGTGAAGGAAATCGGTACTATTATATTTTGACTAAATCCATGAAAAAACATGATATTTGTATTTTGGTGTTGTCATAGGTAAACTGAAATTTTTTTATAACCATAACCTTTAATTGTTTCCAGTGCAGTGCTACTCGTGCGGCAGCTACGACGGAGATATGAGACAACAGTGCAAATATGTCAACACTAACGCAATGATTGCATGCAAGGAGTGCTGGGTGTGTATTCAATACCCGTGTTGCATTTTCTCCCACATCATCAATTCCGTCAATTGTCTCATTACACTACCTGAATAAATATATATTCTAGCACTATTCGGAGTAATCATATGTACTAATGTAAAATGTCACATGATTGTAGACTAGACATCAACCCTGTCGGTTGCAAAATAACTGTATATGAAGAAACAATGTCGGAAACGCTCTTTTATTTTACAAACATCCGCACGCACACTTACACGCACACATATGCACGCACGTACATACATAGCTTTAAAACTGTGTTGTGGATCGCAGGTGTATGGACAGGAGGCAGGTGGGTCGGTGACCTACGCTCGCGGATGTAAGTCGAACTCATCACTGGCGAGAAGTAACACGTGCGAAGACTATGCCACTACAGTTTGTTCTACAGTGGACGGCAAAACCGTAAGTAAAATATATTTATTTTGGAAATAAATCAAACCTAGATACCTTAATAATCAACATGCTAGAATTATTTAGTTACGTGCATTTGTTTTTGCAAAACACAAACTTCTGCAAATATTGTTTAAATTAACAAAACATTTTTAGTTGATGTCCCATTGGCTATTTCCAGGGGCGTCCGCAGGCTTTATCCAAAGGGGGGCAACACATTCTGCTGTCTGATTTCGACCAGAAATCGTTACACTTCTAGAGCGATGCAAACATTTTAGCTGTCTGATTTCGACCAGAAATCTTTACACTTATCACAATGTATACTTTCAATGAACAATAATGATATAATTGTATATAATTAATAAAAAAATATACTAGATGATATACTTGACACAAGTAGTAAACAATATACTTGCCATAAAATACCTAAATTTTACAAACATCCAGATCCAGGGACACGTGGCCCCCTGCCCCATCCTCCAGACATCCATGGCTATATCTGATTAGTCAATAGTTAGTCGCATGTTCATGTTCTGCATAAAACAGAACGTGTGAAACTACTCAGATGATGGTCAATTTATTTTCAAGTTTAAAAAAAATATATAACTGGATGTATGCATAATAGTTATTACCTAAACGTGTTATACTGTATGGTCTGGTTATAATTCGGAGAGTCGAGATATTTTAAATTATATCTAGTTAGACATTAACCAATCTGGCATTGATTATGCAAATACAATTGTCTCACTGCAGTCGGTTTATGGTCACCTGATGAATTATATTTGTAATCTAACATGTTGAGTGGTGAAAAGGCCACACTGCAACTAAACGTCTCCTGTTCCCTTTCAGTTGTGCAGAAAGTGCTGCAAGTCCGACAGATGCAACAACGACGAATTGACCGGGATGGAGGATCACGCTTACATCCACACATTCAGCCGTCTCCTCCTGACTGTCACTGTCTCGATGTCACTGATTGTCAATGTCCTGCAATAGAGCGTCGCCAGCTTTCGTGTCACATATTATCAATACCTTGCTGTATAACGTCATGCACTGACAACAGTATAGCTGAATGCCAACACATTATAATAAAGCGTCACTGACATATGTGTAGCTGAATGACATCGACTTGCTGTAGGGTGTCACTGACATCATTGTAGCTGATTGTCAACACCCTGCAGTAAAGCGTCACTGATATCAGTGTCACTGATTGGCAATACCTTGCTGTATAGCGTCTTGCACTGACACCCGTGAAGCTAAATGTCAGCACCTTGTCACCGTATACTAGAGTATCAGTAACATCCGTGTAGCTGATTGTCAACACCCTGCTGTAGAGCGTCAATGGCATCCGTGTCAGTGATTGTCAACACGCTGCAGTAGAGGGTCACTTACTTCGGTGTAGATGATTGTGAACACCATGCAGTATTGTGTCACTAACATCCATTTAACTGATTGTCAATACCTTGCAGTAGAATGCCACTGACATCCGTGTAGCTAATTGTCAACACTCTGCTGTAGAATGTCCTTACCATCCGTGTAACTAATTGTCAATAACTTGCAGTACAATATAGCTGAATGTCAACACTCTGCACTAAAGCATCACTGACATCCGTGTCATTGATTGTAAACACTTTGCAGTAATTCGTCACAGTCATGTCACTAATTATCAACACCCTGCAGTAAACACTCGTGTCACTAATCATCAACACCCTGCAGTAAACACTCGTGTCACTAATCATCAACACCCTGCAGTAAACACTCGTGTCACTAATCATCAACACCCTGCAGTAAACACTCGTGTCACTAATCATCAACACCCTGCAGTAAACACGCGTGTCACTAATTTCCAATGCACTGATCTCGAAACGTTAAGGAACGTATTATTTAAAGAGCAACTTTCCAGAACGAAGTTGCAGGCCGTCGTCTTTTAATTGATGATAATACATTATTTCTGGCATAACTAGACATGTCATGATAATTGTTCAAGTCAAACGTTCCGTTAATATAGAACTGTATGAAATGTTTCTTTTTAAACCAACCGCTGAAACTACAATTGATATAAAGCTATTGAAGACAGTTTAAGTATTATACGTTTATTACAACAAATAATACATACTTTTACGTATATATTATGTGAGCTTGTATGTATGCAATGGCTGCACGCACGCATAACATATTATGTTATGTATGTGAGTGTGTGAAATATTGTTATTTCCTTGGTAATTATACACATAAATAATGCTAACGTACTTACACAAAACGCCCTGATTTTGTATGTGATATTATAAGATAATTTGATGGAACTGGTGCAGGTCTGATAATTCTTGTTTGTGGAATTGCATAGGAGCTTCTAAGGATTTACAGGTACCTGCGTCCTGCACTATTCTTTGATGTTGTTTTGGATTGTTACTGTATCTATTTACAAACGTTTGCAGTGAATAAATAAAAACAACAATTAATTATGTGTAACTTTGTATGTGCGTTTTGTTATGACATTTTCTTGAACGTTCATTTGGTTTAATGTTAGAGTTTCGATTGAGGTTCTCAGTGAAGAAATAAGCATCATCTTCTAACTAAATTCTCTCAGGTGTGCTGCACAAATTAATATTGACACATTTAAAGAACACATTACTCATAAAGTATATCGAGAGTTTATTTTTTAGTTACGGAAATTGCAGGCAAACATCCGGGTCTCGGGGACACGGACACATTCATGTTGGTAGGCGGGGCTGACAGCTGTGGGGACGACGGACAGTGGTGCCACATCGCGGAGATAATCTAGGCAACATGTTGGTTAGTTCCGGTGTCACCGTTTGGCGCCACTGTACGGTTCTAGGATATTATCACCTTCACATTACCCATTGGACATTGCCCCCGGATAATACCCCCATGATGGTAATATCCCACGAAGTAATGCATACATTATCCCCCCCGGTCATTACTCCTGCCCATGTAATTTTAATAAATGTCCAATACAATGGATTTAGCCTAAAAGAAGAAACAATGCAAACAACGAAATTAGGGGAGACCGGGGATAGTTGTGTACAGTGGCAAGTTTTAAATAGGCCTTTTACAAAAACATAGCACACTTATTGAGTCACTATCGACAGCATTTGGTTGGAAGTCCACCTGCAGACACAATGTCCAAAATTCGGGAGTTAAGAAGACGAAATTATCGAGATGTGGATAAAAATTACCTTTTAACCACCTACATTTTGTTTGGTATGTCCACATAATATCATCTCACGCAACCACGTTTTATGTTTCGTGAAGGAAACTTGAAACATGTGTACTATAAAGTATAAGCGGTTCTGCAAAATAGAAGTTAAATTGACATTCAGGATTTGTTATCGTACACACGCGTTCAACTGCAAAAAATGTGTTTGGGGCAATTTGTAACAATTGTATTGGGGCAAGTTGTCACAACTGTAACAACGCTCGGACGGATCGTACCGATGGCTCAGCCAACGAGTTATGGGCTGACAATGATTGAAAGAACAACATTTATTTAACCACGCCGTGTGAACGGTTTATTTCACTCGTGAAGCCTAGCATACTGGTTTATAACCAGTAATGTAAATGCTAGCAGCGTCAAATAAAATGAACAAATATCCGAGAAGGGTGGGTTACATATAAATGAAAAAAATTAGGTCTCTATAGAAGCCAATGGCTTCCTTGTCCGCTTGCCATCTGGGTGTTTCACCTTGGCCGACAATTTTTTTCATTCTTGTGAAATTGTTATGGCACAGTCCTATTTGATCAATTAATAAATATTGCACGATTCTTTGAAATGTGAATGTGAGTGCGCGGGTCCGTGGAACATTGTAACAACTAGCCCCGGTCTCACCTACAATTCAAACTTTTATTTCCAAACTACAAAGGCATGGCCACTGGTGACATTGGTGACTGCAGGGACATGCAGGGGATTTTTTTCGAGGGCAGGGCAATTGTTACTGTGATGAAACCGGCCATTTAATTTTGACCAGAAACCTGTACATTTAATGTTAGCATTTATCAAAATGTCCACTATTAATGGGCAGTTTTGATATCAGTTTTGATATTTATCTTACACGTATACTGTATAATGTAGTTAACATAACCAGTGAACAATCTACTCATGATAAAAGATTTAAATTTAACACACATCCTATATGCTGTTCAAGCGCGGGGTATCGTCCATGTGCGAGGGGATATTGTCCTGGGGCTAATGTCCTAGGGGAGGGGGTAATGTCCGGGGGGTGGGGTGGTGGTAATGTCTAGGGGTATTCTCCGGTCACCATGCTGTGCAGAGTTATTGATGCTAGGTAAAGAAATGCTCCCTTGCTTCCCTTAAATACGCCACTGCACATTTTGATAAAACGGTGAAAAAGCTGAGTCAATGTGCCTGTGACAGACGTGAGCTGTGTCGCTGCGTTTATGACATACTTTAGCAGTGTCATTGTGTCCGTTAGAGACTTCATATATCTTTGACATATTTCAGATCAGATGTGTCGTATCTATGACTAACTTCAGCTGTGTCGTTGTATGTTTAGCATACTTCAGATGTGTCATTGTGTCTGTGACAAACACATGTGGTATGTAAATTAGTAATTAGAACCTTTACTAGTTACTTCACTGTATAATCGCAATTAATTATACCTATACAAAGCCGACCATTCCCCTAAATAATAATCTACGAAAACATATATATATATATATATATATATATATATATATATATATATATATATATATATATATATATATATATAAACTTATTCATCGGGTATGGATGACACTCTAGCCCTTATGAAAAAAATATACCATGGTATTACGTGGCACTACATGGCGTTACGTGGTGTCACATGACGTCACATGGCGTCGTGTGGCTTCACATGACGTCACAAGGCGTCACAAGGCGCCATACGACTTTAAAAGAGTATGCATGATGGAACTGCGCAGCTTTACACGGTATTGCATGGTATTACACGATACACCGTGTTAGACAAAGGACCGTCTACACAACAGAATGTGCGGTGAACCATGGCATGAACCACAATTCAGTTGGCAGACATCGTTTACTGCCATATATTGAATATGATCGTGACATTGTTCTATGCAAAGTAGCCGCTTAGCGCACAATGCATGCGAGACCATACCTCGACAACGACGACTTGTAATTAAAGTGGTGGCCCTTCGTGATGAATAATTATATTAAACTGCGTCAATGCAATGCCGATCCCACATTTTGTGTTATATCGCACTATCTATAAATTCCCTCGAAACACATTTACGAAAGAGCAACAGCAAACATAATACAGAGGACTCCGCTTAAAAAGTCACTTCGGATCAGAGTAGTTTGATTAATGTATTTCAAAGAATTGAAATTTAATTTGTCCATAATGTAAGATAGCTACGAATGTTCTTAAATTTGAATGACCTGAACCAATTCGGTGGAAGTCTGAAGTCTCAACAAAGGTGACGATGTATTGCATCAGTTGTTGATAAAGTACAATCCCGGGGGTGCTTTCCCCAATGTGAAGAGGTCTTTTTCCAAGTTGAAACTGATCAAGAATGAACACGGATCCAGGATCGATACTTCTCAAACAATCAGTCGATATGTGTACACAAATTTACACGGCTCAAATAACTCAGCCAATATGTGAACACTATTATTATAGGTTTAAGTTCTCTTGACAGCCGCGCTGACAGGCTGTTTTGTAGGAGAGGCAGGATTGACACAATTCAAACAATACAGTCGATATGTGGACACTAATTGGTGCAATTCAAATCTAACTCAGTCAATGCGTGAACGCTATTACTATATGTTTTAGTTCTCTTAACAGTCACCCTTGGCGCGACGTGCTGTCGCTGCTGACAGGACGAAGCTACCTGGTTGCTTTGTTGGAGCGACGAGGCGCGCAAACGACTTATTAGCATGCCGGATGACACAATTTTGGACTGAACACGGGACGCCGGTGGGGCGTGTACACTGGCAGATAGGGTATCAAAGGTCAGATCATAGTTCAATTTCCTGTTCCAGGACTGTCAATGTCTACTTCGGAATACAACTTGTACTTGCGCGACATGTAGTGACAGGACAATGATTGTTGGCAACACAAACAAACAAACTTTTTCTCATGTATTTCGAAGTGTGGAAGTATACAAAAAGTCATGTGTCCCCTATGCTATTGTCTGCTTTAAAGCAATAATTCCACATTGCCGCGTTCTTCTCTACAGACGCATTCAGAAATTGCACGGGTGTCTGTGCTTCTGATTGAAAATAGCTGTCTGTTAGATCAGAGCATCGATCAAGTCGTGGCTGTAGAATATTGTCAGCAGTCTTGAAGGAGTGGTTTATGCCATAGGCCCATAGCCAGTCTTATAGGGGGTATTTCTCCCAATACAGACTCAAGTTCGTGCTGGGCTATATTTTCTTAATTACACGGGGGTCACATTTTCTCAAACATACTCCAGGGGACGTTACAAGTTCACATATTTTCCCAATACAATGGGTGCCACACGTACTGTGTACAAGTCTGTGCACAATGCTAAGCACAATCCGCATTTTCTCTTTATACTAGAGACAATTACAGTTCTCTCATAGGTACCACACGGGTACTTTAGAAACGCGATTACATTGTTCACAATTGATGAGAAGCAGTCGAAGTGAAAAGTGCGAGGTCAAAAGTGACGAGAAGCAGTAAAAATTATGAAAAGCACAGTCGCATATCGAGGTCAAAATGTATGAGAAATCCAAATTTATGAAAAGCACAGTCACATGTGAAAGTCTAAATTGATGTAAGATAAGCGCAGTCAAATGTCAAGATCGAGTGTTATAATTCCCATAAAATATGCCAGCTTTTGTGCAGAGTAAGAGGGAGATTAAGGGGCACATAATGCTACCTGATTGCTAGTTAGAGTAAGGAATCACCAGAGCAAATGGGTAGAGCTTACGTTGTGTTGCAGCAGTAACAGGGTGAATGACACAAGTAATCCCATCGTAATTAATCAAATAAGACTAAAACTTCCAAAAATTCGATAAATGCCCTGAGCTCTGAATGAGCAACAGATCATTGTGCAATTTTAGACCAATATCATTTAAAGAAATATTGCAGTACACAATGCTGGTTTCGTGTGCTGTATATGCACACTTTTGTCTGTCCTTTGCTTTGTGTGTGTGTTATGAATGTGTGGAGACCATATAGCGTGCACATCAAATAGAGTAATTGGCTTGGCAATTTTATTGGAGGTTCATTGCCAACTGTTCTTCTATGGGCCACGCGTGCGCACGAATACATTGATTTTTTTTGGTAAACATTGACGGCCATCGATCTTGGGAGTGTTTAAAATGTACTGAAAGCATGTGATTTTGACAAAACTTGTTCAGCGTGTCAATGGCAGTTGTTGTGGAAAATAATTCAGAATTTTTAATGGTCCAGTTTTCTTATAATCAGAGGAAACATTAGCGTGGCCACCAATGCAATATTGTACTGTGGTATGACCTCTAATATCACACTGCACAACCGTAGACTGAGTTTTGTTTGCTTTAAGGAACTTTGGCAAAGAACCGATTCAGCACTTGCTTAGTGACTGTGGAATTTGCTAGGTGAATGCCAGTCGTTCGAAGCAAGCGTTTCGGAGCAGATTACTAATTCCAGGAATGGTATTGCATTTCTGAATAAGGCTTCATCGGTTTGTTATGAAGACATCTAGTATGTCGTTGCCTCTAGTTGGGGGTCTGACAATCTGCTCCGAGCCTATGCCATGCATGTTATCAAGAAAGCACCGACTAACTTGCAGGGGTTGCTGTTTCGGCTGATCACATCAGGCTCCCAGTCGTTGGCATCTCCAGCATTCCATATAGTGGCACGGGGATTGTCGCTGTGTTGTTCTCTGATCTTGAAGCTCAGTTCTTCCTTGTATGACTGGTCAGTGTTTGGTGGACGGTGAAGTGCTCCAATAATACATGGATTATTCATACGGCACTCAAACAACACAGCTGGGAACTCAGTTTTCACGTTGATCTCTGTTCCTGTGATGCTATCCTTGGCGATAATTGCAACATCTACATGATGGTCCTTGCGATCCCGTCCTGCAATAACATGGCAGCCGCCTGGGAGTACTTCCCTCTCATAGACCATTTCGTGCAGCCACGTTTCATTGACAATATCTAGGTTCACTTCCGACAGCAACATCCAAAATGATGTGCGCTTTGCTTTGATGCTTTGAAAGTTTACCGTGAGCGCCCGGAAAGTGTTTCTATTCGGTTTAAGATGTGGGGCTGCCACATATCTGATTGCGACGTCGTCGTGTGCGAAACTGTGGCCTATTTGTTTGCCAATTGCATACTCCAAGATTGGATCCACAGCTGGTAGAGTTGCTGAACATCGCTCATGGCCAGGACATGTGATATGTTGACCCTGACTGCGAAGCATGGCTCCTACTTTGCACAGCTTATTTTCTAGATGAAAACCTACAATCTGGTGTTGATCTGTTTGCCACTCTATGGCAGCCCCGATTGCTTGCGACGCAGCCTGCCCGACTCCGTAACTGTTCTTATGCGTTGTTGCGTTATACCTCACATACATGCTTATGTTGATAGGGGCATTTTCTGGCAGACCACGCAGCATGTTAATTTATTTTGTTTGCTCTCTTTTCTGCTTCAAAGCATCCATTGTTGCCTGGGCAGTGATAGCGGTAACCCGGTCTGCATTTCTTTTCAACCCACATCGGCTTGGAGGGGATGTATTCGTTGCAGCCAGAATGTGACGCATCTTTGTGATTCCCATAGTCGAATCCTGAAGTCCAACATGGAGTGCCACATTCGTTGTAGCTGTTTTTTTTTTACCACAACTGCCAGTGTCTACTTCACTGTACAATGTGTGCATGCCTGACTGATATTCACATTGGAGAAAATGTAGTGACATTTTCCTGCATAAACCAACTTGTTTTTCGTCGTGTACTTCTAACTGTGGAGATGTGTATGTCGTGTTCGTCTGTCGAATTTCTGAATTTGAAATGACACACGTTCTTAATGCCACCAGGTGGTGGTTTACGCTTACTCTTACCCTCACTCTTTCTCTTAAATTTACTCTTACTATTACTGTCGCGTCCATTTTGTAACAATGCACGGTAATCCAGGCAAAATTAAAGTTGAAAGTGACAAACTGTTATTTGAAATCACAGACTTCTAATCAGTCTGAAAGTCTAAATGACAGTGATAGAACATCTGTATTACAGGGGGGGGGGGAGAATTGCATTAGTAAAGCCTCAATTTGGATATGTATATCAATCTCAGTCAACGACGTTGCAGTATAAAGACGTATTAGTAATTTTTTTTACTTCAGTTAATTACACACATGTGCCTACTGTGACGGGTATGGTACATTCAGCCATTTTAAAAGAGTTAGAAATACGAGACTTCGACTACTCGATCAACATCGATCAACATATCAGCCCTCCCTGTTGGGAGGGCTGATATGTACATGAAGGATGGGCTTCATTTAAGTGGAAAGGGGGCGGCAGTATTCGCGGACAAACTTTCAGCAGCAGTAGATAGTGACTTGGGTACAATGACAAATATTTTTGGAAGTAAACATTCTTTAAACTAGAAGTGCAGGGGGGTTACCTAGAGGTGTCTCAAGCAGAACAAGAGGCCACTAGTACAGATAAACCAATATCAAATCATCCGAAAAACATCTCTGAAAAAGGTTATAGATGCGTATGTTTAAATGCAAGGAGCATAGTAAATAAGAAAAACGAATTAAACATTATGGTAGAAGATATTGACCCTCACATAATTGGTATAACTGAATCATGGGCCAACATAGATATAACAGATGCTGAATTAGGACTGACAGGATATGTAATGTTTAGGAAAGATCGAATAGGAAGAAGGGGCGGGGGAGTTATTTTATATGTTAAAGAATCTATTCAGGCTTATGAAATAAAACTAGATAGGGAAGCAGATTGCGATGAAGCTGTTTGGTGCAAAATTGTTTCAGGAAATTCAAAATTAACTATTGGATTAGTTTACCGAATTCCAAACATAAACGAAGAGGACAACACAAAAATAAAAAACGCTATAAAGGAAGTTAGTAAAGGGGAATGTATCATAATGGGAGATTTTAACCATGGACACATACAATGGAATTCTCTAGAGAGCACAGGGATTGAGGACCAACAATTTCTATTTTTAATCCAGGATAGCTTTCTTACTCAGCACGTACAAGAACCAACCAGGGGAGAAAATGTATTAGATATAGTTTTGTCATCACAAAAAGACTTAGTGGACAATGTAAAAATATTTGAACCATTGGGTAATAGTGACCATAATCAAATACATTTTGACATCAATGTAAAATCAGAAAGTAAAAATAAGAAAACGTACAAGAGAAACTTCCACAAAGGTAATTACAAAGATATGAGAAAATACTTAGCAAAGCTAGATTGGAATAACATGCTGATGAATAAGACCGCAATTGAATGTTGGAATATTCTAAAATATGAAATTGAGAGTATCATCGATAAATTTGTTATCTTCCAAAAACAAGGAAAACGGTGTAGAAAGAAACACTTGTCAAAAGAGGCTATTAGAAAAATAATGGTAAAACAAACTATGTGGAGGGTTTATAGGCGTACCAGAAAGGAAGAAGACTATGCAAAATACAAAGAGGCACTTAATGCAGCTACAACTGAAATAAGACAATCTAAAAGAAGCTATGAGCAAAAACTAGCATGTAACATAAAAAATGACAGCAAGAGTTTTTATGCATATGTCAGGAGTAAACGAAACGTACAAGACAAGGTTGGACCTCTAGAAGACAGTGCTGGAAATATAATATCACAGGGGTTTTTAATGGCGGAAGACCTAAATGGTTACTTCAGGTCAGTGTTTACCAAAGAAGATATTAGTTCATTACCAGTTGCTGATGCTAAATTTCAGGGGGCTAAATCTGACTATTTAGGTCCGTTAATTGTAATTCCAGAATTGGTAGCTAAGAAAATAAAGGCAATGAAGGATAACAAATCACCGGGATTGGATGGGATTCCTCCAAAATTACTAATGGAAACAGTAGAACAAATCAGTATACCACTTGCAAGAGTATTCAACTTGTCATTAAAAGAGGGAGTTGTTCCGTTTGAATGGAAAGAAGCAAACATCATACCATTATTTAAAAAGGGTTCGAGAAATAAGTCAGAGAATTACAGACCAGTGAGTTTAACGTCGGTGATTTGTAAATTATTAGAAAGGTTAATTAAAGACCATATGGTGGACTTCCTCGTTAAGCATAACTTATTAAATCCATCTCAACATGGATTCCTTAAAGCGAGGTCATGCTTAACAAATATGTTATGTTTTTGGAAGAAATAACTAAGTGGATAGACGTGGGATCGCCAGTAGATGTTATCTACTTAGATTTTCAGAAAGCTTTTGACAAAGTGCCACATCAAAGTTTACTACTTAAATTAAAAGCCCATGGTATCGGGGATAGCATAACTGACTGGATAGAACAATGGCTGACTGACAGAAGACAACGAGTTGTAGCAGATGGAGAAGTTTCAAGTTGGAAATCGGTTTTGAGTGGGGTACCTCAAGGGTCAGTATTAGGACCTATATTATTCTTAATTTATATCAATGACTTGGACGACAGTATAACAAGTAACATACTGAAATTTGCGGATGACACAAAACTGTTTAGAAAGGTTAATACTGATGGTGATAAACAACATTTACAAAACGATCTAGACAGATTAGTGAAATGGTCTGAGAAATGGCAGATGCTGTTAAATTTTGGGAAATGTAAATGCCTACATACAGGACATGGGAACTTGAATGTAAACTATAAAATGGGAGATACTGCTCTGGGTACTACAGTAAAAGAAAAGGACTTAGGAGTTACAATAAGCGCTGATATGAAAGTTTCAGAGCAGTGTGGTATTGCAGCTTCAAAGGGTAATCAAATTCTTGGATTGATTAGAAGAAACATAACATACAAGGGAAAAAAGTTAATTATACCTCTTTATAAAGCAATAGTTAGACCTCATTTAGAATACTGTATACAAGCATGGAGACCATATCGTAAGAAGGATATAGATACGCTTGAACGCATACAAAGGAGAGCAACTAAAATGATTCCAGAACTTAGAGACCTTAGTTATGAAGAATGCCTGAAAGAATGTGGTTTAACAACTCTAGAGACAAGGAGGTTAAGAGGAGATCAGATTGAAGTTTTTAAGATATTGAATGGGTATGAAAATATTGATAGAAATATGTTTTTCTCACTCAAGAAGGATAGCAGAACTAGAGGACATGAGGTAAAATTAGTAAAGGATCAATGTAGATTGGACATCAGGAAGCACTCGTTCTCACAGAGGACAATAAATGAATGGAACAAATTGTCTACAGATTGTGTAACTGCTAGCAGCGTGAATATGTTTAAAAACAAGGTTGACACATATCTCAGGAGGGCGGGTTATAAGTAGATGAACATTGTTGGACTCTCGATAAGCCAATGGCTTCCTTGTCCACTTGCCATCTGGGCCTTTGGCTTGGATGGCAAATCTTGTTAAATCTTGTTAAACATGTCAACGAGATGATGACAACGGCACGTAAGAAGTTTCAGAATTGTTGATGGTTCCGTTTTCTTATCATCGAGCACAACGTTAACATGATCACCAATGTTTTCCCATTGGTGACCAGGCTGAACCCTATTAAGAGTTTTGCCACAACGACCCACTTCCGAAAGAGCCCTGTGGATACTTGCTTTTATGTTCTGGTACTAACGCCCCATTGTGAAAACTTGCTGTACTACACACCTTCGTGGTGGTGGTGTCATCTAGCGGATACAAATATTAACCTAATCATATTTATCAAGGTCGTAACAAGAGTTATGAGGAGCAAAGATTCAATGACATCATTTCCGGTACAACACTTAGGACGACCAGGCCATCAACGTATTTCGTTATAATTTTATTAGCCACACGACTTAGACTTACTTGTTGTTAACTGTACGAGACAACGTTCACCATATGTTGACTAGCAATTACGGCTACATGAAAGTACGTCCACTGAGTTGTTCAATGGGATTTACACTTATAGTTTTACTGAGAGGTTCACGAAAATTTCAAATGGTTTGGATATTTCTGATCGGTTACGGTTGTCATCATGACGCAGTAGCGTCTACACGATGGACCCTCTGGAGAACAATGACACGAAGCCAGTTGTCATCAGTGCAGTGATCACTCTAAATATCATCATGAACACTGATTGGCGTCCGACTGCACCGCAAGACCCATCAGCGCCGCCTTGTACCTGCCCATCAGCGCCGCCTTGTACTCGCCCATCAGCGCCGCCTTGTACTCGCCCATCAGCGCCGCCTTGTACTCGCCCATCAGCGCCGCCTTGTACTCGCCCATCACGCCAACTGTACTTCTTTCAACAGCTGCTGTTCTGCTTTTGGTGGTTCGGTTTCAACTCTAAATTCAGCCTCTGTTGGTTGACCGTACTTCACGAAGAGCAGCCAAAGTTCGGCGTTGATCATCTGTGCGTCAGCATTTTCATCATCGTCGTCCCCACGCACTACAGCATCCCAACCCAGGTACATCCGATCGGCAGCGGGGAAAGAAATGCCGGACTCGTCACCCTGTAGGCGATTCGCTCGGGCAGGAACGTGCCCATCATCGGAGCGGTTTCCCTTGCACTCACAGTATATATTTATATATGTATATATTTATATATGTATATATTTATATATATATATATATATATATATATATATATATATATATATATATATATATATATATATATATATATATATATATATATAATATAATATGTATATATATATTATTTATCTGTACTATGTATATATATATAGTAGAGATAAATAATATATATATACATATTATATATATATATATATATATATATATATATATATATATATGTGTGTGTGTGTGTGTCACGTGGCTGTTTAGCGGCAACTCCTTATATATATATATATATATATATATATATATATATATAAGGAGTTATATACATAGTAGATATGTAAATATAAGGTTAATTAATAAATAAATAATACTGAATTAGTTACTATATATGTACACATATATATATACACACATATACACACATATATATATATATATATATATATATATATATATATATATATATATATATATATATATATATATATATATATGTGTGTGTGTATATATATATATATATATATATATATATATATATATATACATATATGCACACATATATACATATTATAATATATATACTATATATATATATATTTATATATTATATATATATATATTAATATATATATATATATATATATATATATATATATATATATATATATATATATATGCATACTATTATGTATATTATATACATATTATGCATATATATATATAAAATATAAATCGCTTCTTTAGAAACCAGAGAGAACCATTTAAGCACCTGAAAACACTTTTTTTATATACTTTGTGTACCACAAGACAACATACTTCCGACATTTAGTGAGAGTGGCGCCACATGGTGGGCAGATCAACAAACATTTGAACGATCAGCCAAAAAATATGCTCCAAATGTTGGATTGCAATAGACATTTGTTTCGAACTTTAACCAGATTGCCACCCAAAACAATACGTTCCAGATGGCAAGTGGACAAGGAAGCCATTTTCCAACAAATGTTTCATTTATATATATATATATATATATATAGCCCGCCCTTATTAGCTGATATAATATTATGTCAAGAATGTTTGCATTACGCTTGTGTTAATGTTAAAAGGAAACGTCATACAGTTGGTACGTCCAAATTGCAAACAAAAGAAAACCTGCCGTATTTGTCATCTCTCGGCTGACCCACATTCTCTAGCTAGTCACTATGAAATATTAATTTTTGTGTTTCTTTGGAACATTACTTGTTCACTTCGTGGAAATTAAGAAAGTTTACATGCTTAGGCAGACAACAGCATCTCAGGCCATTTGTCTAACCTAGGATACAAGTTAATGAAAGCAGAACAAATGCACATGTTTTTATTACTAAACCGATGGACAAAATAACACACATGACATGTTCATTGTTTTCAGGCTGCACGTCAAAGCGTTAGTTGGTCCATTGTCAGCTATGTGGCGCCACTCTTCTTACCCCTACTTGGGTAGTTTTTTTACACCCCAGACCATGGGTATATGCCCCCATATCCCCCCCTCCCCTCTTCCTCCTCCTCTCCCACCCATCCCTTTCCCTCTCTCTCCCTCCCCTTCCCTCTCCCCTCCCCTCCACCTCTCCATCGCGCGTGCGTGCGTGCGTGCGTGCGTGCGTGCTTGCGTGCGTGCGAACTATACAATATATCCGGATACAACAAAAGGTTGAGGTCAACAAATTGTATGTAGGTTAACGAAACCTATACAAGATTTGCATTGCAATGTTTTCTTTTATTTAATAGTGTTGGTGAATCAAAAGAAATGTTTGCATACATGTGTTTATTACGTATTAATATACAATGTTTTGCCTGGTCATTCTTGTAACCATATATTGACAAACTATATGAAGGTGTATGAATTATGCTAGTAGTGTGGATTTATTTCAAGCCAGAATTGATTTTTTATTTAAACGGTAGGCATCACATCTAGATATCATATACTATCGATTTGTTTACTTTGTTCACCTGATGACTGCGGCTTTGAAAGGCAATCATGTTATGTGTTATAAGTTCAATACAACTGTATGTTGTAATGCAATATTTTGAGTATACCTTTCTCGTCGAAACGTTGGTTGAAGCGCTTGCCACCACGTGGCGCCACTCTCACTAAATATTGACAATGTTTACGTATTTGTGGTTGTTGTTTTGTGGTACACAATGTCTAAAAAGGTATTTTAGGCGCTTAAATGGTTCTGTCTGTTTCAAAAGAAGTGTATGCTTTAGAATATATGTGAAGATTTTCAGAGCAAAACGCGAAAAATGCGTTTTTGTTTCTGAGAAAAACTTATTGTCTTTCATTCTCATAGTGTAAATGGAAACTTGTATACTTGATGTTGGAATATCTTATGAATACAACATCAAAGCAAATTGTAGCTGACATCGTATAATTTATTACAGATTTCAAATATGTAATTTCACCCATTCAGAAATATTGCCCATAATGGTGTTTATCGTGTTTTGTCCTGAAACCCATATACTTATTTATATTGTTTCCGGATGTTTTGGTATGATGAAAATGTAAGCATCAAGTACATATCCATCTAAATTTGAATATATAACAAATAAAAACATCCTTAAAACGACGGCTATGCCTATGTGTAAGGTCTATGGGTGATCCATGAAATTCCATAGGTAAATTATTTGCATTGCTCCATCTAGAGTCGAGTGCAGAGATAATGTCAAAGTGGATTAAATGTGGCATGAATTTTAGTACAAATCCACAACTAATGCTTAATAATAACAACCACAGCTAATTTAGTGTTTATTACTCATTATATTAAGGGCTTTATAGCAGTCTTTCGGTGTGCCTGGACTAGGATGTAACAGCAACATTAACTTCACTGTGGTGAAAGTAGTGTGTGGTGGATTCGTACTTGATGCTCATTAATATACAATGACGCTCATTTGTTATACAAAGCATTCAATGGTGCCAGGCATGGGGGTCAATTCCGTTTTGTCAATTCTAATTCCAATTCCAAAAAATCTATTCCAATTCCACCTTGCAAAAAATTCAATTCCAATTCCAAATCCAACTTTTCAAATACTAGGCTAAGGAAAAATTCAAATCCAATTCGTTTTAAGACAGTTTTATTTGTACTTGAAATCATATGTGCACAATCATATTTTATCAGATATAATTAAACAATTAACTATTGTTCATTCAATATATATATATATATATATATATATATATATATATATATATATATATATATATATATATATATATATATATATATATATATATATATATATATATATATATATATATATAATATATATATATATATATATATATATATATATATATATATATATATATATATATATATATATATATATATATATATATATATATATATATATATATATATATGGCATTCAGCCATTTGATATGTACTTTCTGCTGCGCCAATTCTCCAGGAGTTTTGCTAACCAGATATTTTGGACAGCCCTGGACAGTTGGGTCTTTAATCTGAGTTTTGAACAGTTTCCCCCTGTTTCTATCAGTTGTGGGTATCATTGATATTTCATCTAATTTCATTTAATACTGTAAACTTTGAGCCTTCAACATCCTAATCATACATTTTTAATTACTACATAAGGCAAACCCTACAACCACATGTAACAGCACTATACAGGTGACCAGTGACCTATTTAATTTGGGAAACCTGTGGGCTGAACATTAGGCTTGGATAAACAAGGGGCTGCATTCAAGTGGGGCAAGCTTACTCTCTCACACAAAGGGAATTAACAGGCAGGTGCCCTTAATTGACAATCTATGTAAATAAACCTTGTCCACTGAGAAAGAAAATTAGATAAGGCCTGAATGGTCTGACTTTGGTTTTACTGTCTGTTACAGTAACTTAGTATTTGTTTTTGATGCAAATGCTTGATTATATTGTTCTTGGTCACAATGTTTCAATAGCGGAGTAGACAGTTTCTATGTTGTAATGTTGACAGCTTCCTGGCTGTTACCAGATTCAGGGTGACATACTAATAGCAGACAAATATGATTTTAATAGTAACTTTAAGGGGCAAAGTTTAACAGTATCAAGTCAATAATTCTAACAAAATCAATTCGAATTCCCCCCAAAATTGATTCCAAATTCCAGGTAACTTTCGAAAATCAATTTCAATTCAAATTCTGGAATTGGAATTGAGGGTCAATTCCAATCTTGGAATGGAATTGACCCCTAGCCTGAATGGTGTCATTATATAGGGAATATTGCACTTATGTGGTTTATTAAGTATGCAGTGCTTCAAAATGTAATTTGTTTATCTTTTTTAAACAATACTAGAATTTGTGTCAGATTTGTCTGTGGGAATCTATTAGGCCACAATAAAACAAAGTATTACAAAATATATCAACATTTATTAGAGCATCGTTATACAAAAATAAAAAAATATGAAGTAAAAATCCATGCGTCAAGTACAAAATTAATATATGCATAAAGAACACGACATGGTCACAATGATCATTAATAGTGACTTAATAGTGCTAAACAAAATTTTTTCTCTACCATAGATAGATGATAAATAATTAATCAAACTACTCATATCTACATATATAAAATTGTTAATGAGCAAGGCTGATCATTTTAAAGTGATGTGTTGAGCACAATTAGTGAAAATACAGACAATTCTGCTCAATTTTGTAATGGAAATTTTGATAAACAGTAGGTTTTTTGCCCGTTCTTCTAGACATGCATCAAGCACAAATCCGTATTATAAATTGGTTGTAACATTTTAATATTCAGGATTGAGACCAGTATGTATATTACTTTAAAATGTATACATTACATATGCAGCTACATCTTAATCATGATTCACATTTAGTAAGTTATCCTTGTATCCATGTGTTAAGCTTCGACACAACCTGTATTTCTGAAAAAACTACAGGTTTAAAAAAGTGGCACAATTATTTATGCGACAACGCAAAGTCCAACTGGAAACCCCAACTTCAAGTATAATTGGACTGGCACTGTGTTCCTAAAATGCTCTAAACATATTTCGTCACAAATATAAAGAGGAATTACTTGCTGACATTTCATGATAATCGACCATACACACACACGCACACACGCACGCATACACACACACACACACACACAGACACACACACACACACACACACACACACACACACACACACACACACACACACACACACACACACACACACATACACACACACACGCGCACGCGCGCACGCACGCACAAACACACACACACACACACACACACACACACACACACACACACACACACACACACACACACACACACACACACACACATATAGATATATATATAATTACAAGCTCTGTATATTTATATATGTATATTCCTGCATGGCCGCGACGTGCGTGCGTATATTTAGGCATCAACACACTTGTTGCTCTTGTGATCAACTCGTACATTCAGTTTGTATTGCATTCACGAACCAGTAACTTAATCTACTGGCCAACAGAACTTCCACGTTTACAGATAAAAAAAATAACACTATACCGTTCACACAGCCATCAAGGCCATCACAAGTGTTCCTGTGAGTCTCAATGACTGTCACAATGTCATTGTTCTGCTTGTTTGTTGCAACGTGTCCAGTTGTTATTGTTCACACAGCCATCAAGGTCATCACAAGTGTTCCTGTGAATTTCACTGACTGTCACAATGTCATTGTTCTGCTTGTTTGTTGCGGTGTGTCCAGTTGTTATTGTCCACATAGCCATCAAGGCAATCACAAGTGTTCCTGTGAATGTCTGTGACTGTCACAATGTCATTGTTCTCCTTGTTTGTTGCAGCGTGTCCAGTTGTTATTGTTCACACAGCCATCAAGGTCATCACAAGTGTTCCTGTGAATCTCTGTGACTGTCACAATGTCATTGTTCTCCTTGTTTGTTGCAATGTGTCCAGTTGTTATTGTTCACATAACCATCAAGGCAATCACAAGTGTTCCTGTGAATGTCTGTGACTGTCACAATGTCATTGTTCTCCTTGTTTGTTGCAATGTGTCCAGTTGTTATTGTTCGCATAGCCATCAAGGCCATCACAAGTGCCTCATTACGAAACTTTTACTGGTGATGTCTTTTGTCCAAGTGGCGCAGATGTCTTGTGTCTGTGAAGTGATTCGTGTCTGAGTGGTGTTGACATTTTCTGTGAAGTGTTCGTGTGTGTTGCCTCTGTCGTATCTCTGTGCTTCCACGGTCAAGGCAGTTCAGCTGAAGCAATGTGATAGCATTGTGGTTAGTGAGTGACTCATGCATTCTATTGAACAACTGGCAAGGTCTAAAGTGCCACTGACACGGTTTCTGCAAGTTAAACTTTTTTTAAGCAACTTTTAGCCAAAATAAAAAACCGTCAAGGTTATACAATCCACAACTTTACACATACATATGATTTCCTAGTCATTAAATGTGATAATTCCCAACGATCTTGCATCGGTTCTTCTAATGGTTATTTCTAAAAGTGCTACAAGAACCAGCTGTGAAATCGCTGTGAATTGATATATTTAGTGACGAATATAAAATCTGTATGTGTGAAGTGGTGGATTGTATTACTATGATACAATCCACGACTTTAACATACAGATGACGTCGTTGTCACTAAATGTCATAATTCACAGGAATCTCGCAGCTTGTTCTTGTAGTTTTTTAATTTGGCTAAAAGTTGATTTTCTTAAGAATTATTACACAGAGCAACCGTGTCAGTGGCACTTTAAACATGGTTTTGTGGCTGAATCTGTATGGATAATTTGGAAATATATTTGATCATAACAGTTCTAAAGACAAACAAATATGCCATTTAACTTCCGAATTCATTAATCTGAGAAACTCTGCAACCATTAACCAGTAGCATTAATATAAAATATAAATCAACAGCTGGATATGTACAATTATCCAACTTTTATTTGACATTTACTCTTACCTGTCTTGTAGTTTGTGTTATGAGGGTGCTCTACTTGTCTGTCCTTTGGTCTGCGACAGCCGGGACTTCCACGGTCTGTGACAGCTAGGACTTCCACGGTCTGTGACAGCTGGGACTTCCACGGTCTGTGATACTTGTCTCTTCTGTTTGTGATCTCCAAGTTGCTGCTTGGTTCTGCAACATGATATCACTCACACTGTTACAACTCCAATTCTGTCAAATAACGTTGTACAGAAAGGGGTAGATCTACCACTGTTCATTATGTGATGGGGGTAAATAAAAATGTAGCAAAGTGGGCCTTGAGTGGCAGCTGTGACGGGGAAGTGTGGAACGGGGTTCCCCTCGTAGCTCAATATTTTTTATTTAGGATATGTTTACGTCATTCTTTTTCTGTTGTATTTTTTAGGTGAAATTGTGATTTGGTAGTATGTTTGGATTCGAAATGAGCACATTTTATTTTTGTAACATTGAAAATACAGGGTGATGGTAGATTTGGGTTGGAAAGCAGTAAATCATGAAATTCTGTAAAAAATTTAAAGGTGGTAGTTCTACCACCAAAGCGATATACGCGACATCTTAGCAACTAAAAACAAATTGCACTAGCTAAATATATTTGGTGTTAACACAAATCTATTTGAACTAGAAATATATTGCACTAGCTAAATATATTTTATGTTAGCAGAAATCTATTTGAACTAGAAATAAATTGCACGGCTTGTTATGCCAATGTAAATAGCGAATAAACTTAGCAGTGATTTGTTTTATTCCAAACTATATTTACTTAGACTACATCAATGTTACTGCATTTGATCAATTTGAGCTAAAGTGATTTTGAAGAACTATATTATGGCAAATGTCTATCCAATCACATTCTGAAACCAGGTTAAACATTGAATTATAATTATATCATAACTACAAAATTATATTTCTCACTCAGTTCATGTGATGCCTAATTAAGTTATCACATGAAGACAATGTGCACGCATGGATGTGGAATTTAAACTCGGTAATTTCATTTATTTGAAACAACATATGGCAATAAACAATAAATGTATGTACCAGAGATCTTCCCTTCACTGAATTCATGACAATTAGAATGAAAGTTGCCTTCATTTATAACGTAAATAACCAGCTATTTCTAGGAAAATACTACACCAGGTGGATCTGTGTATGTTTTGTTATTTTCTTTGACATATCAGTAAACATTGGACATTATTTTTTTCATGAGGAATTCAAATAATTAATGTTATTGGTAGAAGAAAAGAGGAAGACAGATATTAATATGGAGGGAGTTAGGAGTTGACTCGAAAGGAGATAGGTGACCAGCTGAGTGTGGGAGAGTGATGATGATGATTCGTTGAGATGGTAGAACAGTGGCCCAACCTTGCAAGGGTCCAAGGGGGAAAATGAAGAAGAGATGTCACAATATCATAAAGATAATGCTGCTAGAATTTGTCACATCAATCTGATGACACAAGTACTTGTCCTTACGCCAAATAAACTGTGTCAACGGTTCACTTACCCACTGTCAACTGACGACTTGGTCACATTGGTACTTCGTCCTGCCTGTGACGCCACTGAACTAACTGATCAGTTCAGCACCACCCGGGAGATGGTGGATGTCGCCCATTAGTGCTTGCACTGGAGTGTCATCAGCTGTGATGTTTTAATGTTTGACGTCTTTGCCTGTTATACTTGAACTAAGACATGCTAGAGTACATGTGCAACAAGTCAATGTCTCCGCAGTCAATGTCATTTACCTCTGACTGGAGGGCAGTGCAAGCAGAAATATAGAGAAATATAGAGAAATACAGAGAGGAGAGCTGAAACATACGACAATCAAACATAAATAAAACTAAAACAAACTAACACATAATCAATATACTTTCTTGTACCTGACCGTCCTGGTGTGCTGCAATTCCCGTGCAGATATGCCATGCTGTAGGTGATTGATTTATTGTAAGACCCCAAGTTGAAACTGATATGGAGTTTTGTTTTCATTTGGTATAAACCAACTCTGCAAGAAAACAAACCGATAATCAGGCATCAGGAGACAATAGCCACTTGTTTGGTTACATTACATGTGATGTAGTTTCTGTAGTTCTTGCTGTGTGAGCCAGTTTAAGGGAGGGAGCCATAACCCTCTTGGCTTAGATTTGACTTGTTCCGTATGTAACTACATGGTGGCATGGTAAACTAATAGGTGACTAAGCTTGCCCCGCCTTTGCTCTCCCTTTTGGCCTCCCTTTTGGCTCCCCCTTTGGCCTCCCCTTTGGTCCCCCTTTGGCCTCCCCTTTGGTCCCCCTTTGGCTTCCCCTTTGGTCCTCCTTTGGCCTCCCATTTGGTCCCCCTTTGGCCTCCCCTTTGGTCCCCCTTTGCCCTCCCCTTTTCCCCCTTTGGCCTCCCCCTTCCCCCATTTGGCTTCCCAGTTTGACCTCCCATTTGGCCTCCCAATTCGGCCTCCCCCTCTGACGTCCCATTTTGGCCTTCACCTTTGGCCTCCCCCTTTGACCTCCCCATTTGTCCTCCACGTTTGCCCCCCACCCCCTTGGCATCCCCCTTTGTGAGATCTTAAATATGCCATTGTAGTGAACAGCCACTTGGGGTATAGCTACCTGTCCCTAAGTAGAAAGACATTGTCAGATTAACAACCTGCATATTCCAAATGAAGACAATTCAAAGTAATGCAATAAGGGAAGTGAAGCTGCAACGTGTACTACCTGGTTGGATAACGTTGTGAGTAATAAGCAACATCATTTTCAACTGCTAATCCATATGGCTTGCCACTGAGATGGTATGATGGTCCCTTGTTGCCAAAGGAGTCACTACACTGTATACGCCTGTCGTCTGTAACAAAGATATTTGACATTCAGTAAAGCAGGGTGAGCAAATAGAAAATTACACATACATAATTCTAATCAAAAGACGACTTTATTTAGTTAAATAATTAAATTGGTTTTGCAAATGAAAGTCTGTTTCAGTATAATTGCAAGTGACTGTTTCTTGTTGTTTGTACATTGTCAGTTCCTAAATTAAATGTTTTTATGTTGGATAGTCTTAAAATCATTCAAAGCATATATAATGCTACACCAGATATGATTAATTGTACATACTATTTTAATTGTGTTAAAAATAGATTGGGTTAATGACATGTATTTTGCGAATTGGAATACCTGTATTAGTATTGGATTAGGACTTCACTTGAATGGATACATTGGTGACATATACAGAATATGACTTATACAATACCTTTCTTTGACCACTATTTTTGTTATGCATCTTGCTCTAGTGAAAAAGCGCTTAGGGATTGTATTAAAACACTGATATATGACACTACGTAACATTGGTTTCACCGAGGAAGGGGGTAAGTTTAAGTTAGCTTAGCTTTTCCCCAAAACATCGTTTGCTTTCAAATCAAAGTTCATATGGGTGCTAACTTTTAGCGAATGCAGGTAATTGTGCAATCGTGGCTCGCATACACGTGCACACGCACACAGTCATAATTTATTTGATCCTAAAATTACTACTTCAGTGGGATTTGAGTTTTGTATTATATAATTGGGTCAACTATGACAGGGAAAGTAAAATATCCCAACCAGGGAAAAGCAACCCCATGTGGACTCGCTATCTTTAAAAACACCATTGGTGCGAATAGGTTGTGAGCATATGATCTTCAAATTTGAATGAAGAAGAAACAAATCTGAATGAAGAAGAAACAAATAGGAATGAAGAAGAAAGAAGAAGAATTTTCTAGAGATTCCGCTGTTCTCAGTGTGTCAGAGACAGGAGTTCAACTTACGATAGTCCAACACAACCACCTCTTGCTGCTACTGTTGCTGCTGCTGCTGCTGCTGCTGCTGCTGCTGTAGTAGTTGATCGATATACCAAATATTCTACTACCCACACCTCGCACAACTTTAGCGTGTCCACTTCCATCCAGATTCACCTTCCATATACCATCAGACATGGGTGCATAAAACAGCCGTCTAAAATTATATATTTAAAACAATGTAATAGTAATAATTTGGCACATCAAGCAGAGTTAGTGGGATATTAAAGAGAACAAATGACTCCTAAATTCTGCAGGAAGTTTATTGATTAGTTAACAGGCATTAGTGATTAAAATTAAATTTGGTGCTGCAATCAGGAAACATAACGAAATAATTTTGCTTACTTTTGCATAATTTTATGAACACGTGTCTTCAAAGTTTGACCTTACGGCCATAATGCGCAACGTCATCGCTTATGCGCGTTTTCAAAAGCCATAAACAATAAATGTATCAGCATAGTCAACATTATTTCATTACATTTATGACACCGCGTATTCAATCATGTGTAGTACACAACTTTTAATCAAAATGTCCCTGTTTAAGTGCAAGAATTAGTTTAATGTTGTAAGAATCGAATGGATCACCGGTAAATGTAACTGCAACATCATTGATGATGAAGGCAATGAATATTCGTGACAAGAAGTCAACAGAAAATGACGCTCATTGTCGAAGGATACTTTGAAACATCGTGACGTCATCGCAGCAAAAATGCAAACAGTTGCATCACGACCGAATGAAAATTACGACATAATGCCATAAACACCAATATCGTGGCCCTTCTGGTGCGCTAATCGTCATTTAAACAGACGCAATACAGTTGTTTCGTCATTTGTTGTTCGAAACGTATAAAAACAACAAATGGATTACGCTAACATAAGCGTATAAATTACCGAGTCCGAATACATGTCCCGACGGCATCCTGGTGACATCATTATTACTACCGTTGCATATATCATGGATCGTACGCCATGTTTTGTGTTAGTAAACACTGCTAACTTGTGTTTGTAGCCTTTAATGTGATATATAGTAATGTTGTACAACACATGTTGTGGCCTTTTTGTGGTCTTTCCAGATATGACAACATAATTGTCATGTGTTTGGCCGTAACAAACATAAGCTAGCTACATTGCTACGCTAGCTACATGGAATGTAATATATATTCAGCATTCTAGAATCAAGATCTGTGGTAAAATTAATAAGTATTTCTTTGTCAAGTGCACATCGGAATTGTTCTAGACTGCTTGGCACATTCTGGTAATCATATGATTTTTTTATCAAATATATCTAACATGCAATAACACCTAAAAAAAATAAATACAAAAGTGAGTAGATGTTCAGGTAGTAACATTGTAAGGAGTACAAATTGTAACATTTGAATTGTACATTATTTGTATGTTTACACTTTGTTATTATACTAGCTATATAATGTACGCCATGTCAACGCCTTGTATACTTCTATAGTATACTGTTTCTATATTGTACGTTTAAGTTACGATGGTAAAATTGCAGGAAATAGGTTACCTCTCTTTCAGATCTATGGTCAACCCAAACGGGTGTCCTGTACAGTTGGTGATTGTTTTCCTCCCACTGCCGTCCACTCCGACCACTTCAATCTTCCGGTCATTGTGGTTTGAGAAGTACAACTTGCTTTCTACTGGATCAATAGCGAGCCCATGTAGCCGACCACAGCCTGAACATATAAGAAGAAAAATAGCAAAGTGTTTTATTGCTGTATTAATGGCAATTTGTCATGATTGTTATATATTTTCCAGGACATTCGATATGGTCATTTTAATACGCCTCGATGTGACGTCAAGTGCCTATATGGAACCCATTGTCACTGGCCAACTGCGTCGACATTTAATAATTGACATGTTTACCAGCATTAAACCATTGCCTAATGTAGGTACACACATGAAAGTGATTACACAATGGGACATTGTTAGTTGCTTAAAACCTTGTTTTAGATATCCCATAGTAATAGTGTCCTTAATACCAAAAAAATGTGTTTGATAGATTCTGAAATTACCAAGTTAAGTCATATTTTAAGATGTGGGGAAGTGATCATGTACATTAAAACCACTCTAAGATATGCACCTACATATGCTATTTGTCGTGAACTCGAGTGAGAAATGGTGTAAGCATTAGGTTACCAAATATGGCCTTATTATTATTCATTCTATTGCACTAAATGTGCCGCACTTATATTGATTTAAAAGGACATTATATTGTGCTCTAAAATTTTAATATTACAAGCATAAGCATGCCAGAAATCTGGTTAGAGACTGCACTGACATTTTAAATAAATGAAATGAATTTAATAATGGGTAAGCTACAGGGATCATGTATAAGCAATATAACGGTATGCATTATTATATTGTACCATGACAACTCGTGGAAAATCATGTAAGTGCAACTTGCCTGCAGAGAAGATTTGCTCTATACTGGAGCCGTCAAGTTTCACCCGTCTGATAATGCTATCTTCTTGACCAAAGTACACAAAGCCATTAACCTCGTCCACCGCAACAGCCCTTGCAGTACCTACAGACACACAATGCGACATCTAGATCCCAAATGACAAGTTGGCTCAGCATACAGCGGACATTTCAGAGATATTCCTGAAAATATATATACACCAGCAACATAACTTCCTGTTCTTGTGTCACTGTTTTATAACAGCATGTTAATTCACGGTTTTAGTCCGGATGCTATAATGATTACCTCCATAGCTCCCATAATAAAAAATAAGGCAGGTGATCTGTCTAATAACAACAATTACAGACCCATTGCTCTTAGCACAAATGCTAGTAAATAATTTGAACCTTAAATTTTATCTAGGGTTTCCATTTTTTTAACTACATGTGTTAACCAATTCGGATTTAAAATGCATCACTCAACTGAAATGCTAATATTTTTATTAAACAAACTCATGAAACACTAATTATTGAATGGCTCATATATGTATGTCACTATGTTGGATGCCTCCCAAGAGCTGGGTTGGGGGCTGACGTAAATATTTTTTTTCCTTCATATTTCCTGGTCTTAAGAAGAAGTGAATAAACATACGTATGATACTGGCCATCACGGGCATCAATAAAGGAATACCACGAAAACACTGGCCTTGTACCCAGCTACTAATTCAAACACATCTCCAGCTATTAGAACGTACCCATTCAAGAAGCTAAGAATTGTATACGCAAAGCTATGCGAGAACACTGTGAAGCCTGAGATCAGTGTATGTTACTACGTACTTCTAATTCTGGTGAATACTGCTGGTGGACCATATCTCAGAGAGGTTGTGTCCAACGGAAACTCCAAGACATAACCGTTTTGAGCCAACAGCATATCTCCATGGCAGAGGCTTCCAGCAGCTGTAAAAAAACAGTTCTTATAGGAGGTGTCACTTGCAGGTAATTCCCCAACAATATGCAGACATTCATCATCGTACATATATGACCAAGAATAATTTTCATCACACAATATATTATTTATACAATGACCTGTTAATTAAACAATATGTTCCTGTTAAACATACATTTGTTCTAATATTAATTATTCTGCCAGTGTTGTCTGTTGTTATATTGATAATATATATTATTTGATATAGCGCCAGTCCTACCTCACTTGGTCTACACCCATGTCGTGTACTCCGCTTTACCCCAGTTGGTCTACTTTTGTTTTCAGGGTATACCCCATTTAGTCTAGTGTAAGTCTCATGGCATCATTGATTGAAGCATAGTGTTATCATTGTGCATAGTATATGACAGAACAACTGACCAACATACCTAGTTAATCAACATTACAGGTTCATAAAACTGCGGGATAGGGAGGCTGACCAATAAAGGGCGCTGTCCCTAGTACATAGCTGACGCATAGCGTGCGCACGTGGCCACTTTGACTTGCAGCACGAGCATAAAAAAACGTCACAATTTTTATTTCGCTGTTCACATCTACGATGTTCGCGAGGCAGAGGAACACAGTTGCATACCAGGGGCTATTCATCATGCGGAAAGAGGCCAATAACCTACCCGTCGCTGTTTCTGTGTTAATTTTAATGCACATTGTTCTAGTACATGCATGAAAGAGGGCTTCTAAAACAACGCCTACTCACTGGCTTACTCTAAATACTTACACATACTGTGACTTTCTCAGAGGAATTCACTTTGATAAGAGCTCAAGTGCAGCCATGTCAGAATCCAGGAGGGGTTATAGGCTATGCATTAACAATGGACAGTATGAATGAAAAGGAAATGAAACCATTATTGAGTAGTTCTTATGAAGGACTTGGGTCATTCCTATGAAGCACTTGAGCCATTCTTATGAAGCAAGCATTGAGTCATTATAATGAAGCACTTGACTAATTTGTAGGCCTTATAATCACTGTGAATTGAGGGAGTTCATTGGAAATTATGAATACGCCGTACAGGGCAATTTTTTATATTTTAATTGAGTGTGTTTGGACAATAACAACACTGATTTTTTTTAATTGGACTATATCCATTCCAGAGTTTATAGGTTTTGATTTCTTCAAAATAGCTTAGACACCAACTCAGACCTATTCTTTATGCATGCTACGCTCTCTTTATATTTAAATGGTTTCTTTTGAGGCATTAAACAATAAAAATATTTATAGTCTTTTATTCATAACTTTATCAGGTTAAGAGACTTTTATGTGAAACACAAGAGCATGATAATAATTTACTAGCAGAAACTCTTAGTATTAACGGTGTGTTCCATACATTATCATAACTAACATAAATTATAGCAAATTAACATAATGTAAATTATTTTAAAAGGACCAAAACCCGTAGACATTAGGAACGTGTACATTTTGTAGTCATTTGTGCCTGTTCAAGAATGAGTTGCAATGTAACAATCAAGCACGGGTTCTATTACAGACAATCTATTACTATTACGTATTGCTGTTTGTATTACTATTACATTAATTATAATCTATTACTATTACTATTACCATGATATATATATATATATTACTATTACTATTACTAGTACTGGGTCATTACTATCGCTGAATATCAACTAAAAAAAATTTTGATGGGTATGTGAACCCTAGAATTGCCTATGAACGCGGTCTTTGTAGTACTAGCTAAAAATACGTTTGTACACCATTTGAAGATCTGACGTTTTGAAGATCTGAACATTTGTCCACATTTTAACAAAGGGTCTGTGTGGCAATGTTACCATGTGGCAATTGGCAATTTGAAAAAAGAACTCAGAAGCTTACTTTAAATTCAATACAGATTGCAGCTCCTTCTCTAAGATTACATGTGTTGCCTGCCTGCACATATCTGAAACCATACCCTTTGTGTGTGCTAGGAATGCGTCAATCCATAGCCACCCCAATGGGGCATCTCAACAATTAGTACTTGTTCGTATGCTATACACACATGTGTATTGTCTGTGGTGTTGTGTCTTTCATAGCTGTACCTGAAGTGGTTTTAGTCACCGACAAGAAGGAATTTAAAGGGAAATATTGGAGGGAATGGTTGACGGTAAGACAAAGTTTATGAGTCAGAATCTGCCTAAATTTTATCTGTTTCAGGTGCGCCTAATTTGAGAAGTTCACAATATACAAATCTGAAATTTGTCGAGTATGTAGAAATCTTGGTACAGATTATCAATGCAAAATTAATGAATGAAAGGGCAAAGGACAATGGGTTTACCAGTTATACGAAAATGGAAAATTATTTTTTTCCGTGAAGGATTTCAGTAGTGTGTATTGCGTTGTTGTGTTATAAGGCAGTGTCCAAATTGCTACCATATATTGTCAGGGATACTGGCAATAATATTTAGTTCAGTAGGCTTCTAGTTGGTGTACTTTCAGAATAATTCAAACTGAAATTTTAATATATTGTTTACCTAATAAAGGACTATGCACAGTAAACAAAATGTGGGTCATAGGACTTTTTCATTTTGGGTGCTGAAATTCGTAAAATATAGAAACAGTCACCGTTTAAGGCTTAATTATTATGACAGTTTAGCAACTAGAGGCCAATTAATTTAATAGGTTATTGCCAGTATCCTTGACAATAGATGGTAGCAATTTGGACATTGCAATATAACACAACAATGAAATACAGACTGCTGAAATCCTTCTGGAAAGTTTTATAAACAGTTCTTTTCTAAATTCTGAGACAGCAACTTTAAAAATGTACTATATATTTTTTTCTATTTGACGCGGAATGGCCCAAGAAACAGATTAAAACCATCGTAAGAGCCACATGGAGAGACAACTGCAAGGCATAGATGGAGAACACGAAGTATGAAGATCTGTTCAGAATGGCACATTGCAGATATGGGTAGCGGTCCGTGATAGCTGACCTTCCGAGAGGAAATGGCACCACATGATGATGATGATGAAAATTATGAAGATGATGAAGTTGTATCATGCATGGTTACATAGGAAAGAAAATGTGTACAAACAGTGTGTGATGCATGTTGATGTGATGAAATATCTTTGAATATTTATTGAACGCTAAGTAATATATAATTAAAATGATATATTGTTTATAAAATGCCTGTATAAGTACTGATAAATAGGTCA
The DNA here is from genome assembly GCA_963662155.1 of Lamellibrachia columna. NCBI lineage: Eukaryota > Metazoa > Annelida > Polychaeta > Sabellida > Siboglinidae > Lamellibrachia > Lamellibrachia columna. The sequence goes on along the minus strand of OY759273.1, from coordinate 22,509,946 downwards.
ACAACAAGTAAACAACTCCTGGTGACATTTGACCATTTATATAACATTATTTACCATTCAACACATATAAAATTAGAGTTAGAAGATATACAAGTACAGTATTTTAGGTATATTTTTATTTTATGATTCACGCAAGTAAAGTATAAATTGTTGAGTATAACAAAACAATTTGTCTTCAGAATGTAGCCACCAATTCATATATCAAATTGCATAAATCAAGGGACTTTGTTTACATAGATATACATGTGTAACTAACCAATTAAACAAGCTAATTTGAAAATTCTCACTGTGATAACATGACCAAGTATCGGTATTTTACCAAGGTTTCCCCGTTTCAAAACATCATGGATTACCATGCTTTCCATGGTATGTCATGGTTTTTACTGTGGTCTACCATGGTTTACTTTAAACCATTGTTTACAGTGGTTTACCTTTTTCAAAACAACATAGTATTTACTATATAAAACGATGGTATATTTGAATAGGGGCATAACAACAATTAGTAGTTATTAACGAAAGGTCGACAAAGTGCATATTGAAAGGCTATAATATATGACGTAATATATGATAATAAATAAGACAGTATTATGTGAAATTGAATAGGAAAAATGCACTATCATGTGGCTATCTCCAGGGACGCGTTTTCATCGTCCCACTAATAGGTCCCACCAATTAACCTGTTTCTTCTCGGTATTTGTGAAGTCTCAGTTCGACCGACTGGTATGGATAATTGATCGTGTTGTCTGCACAACACATTAACTTCAGTTTGTGCAACCATTATGTGTATTGTGAGTACTGTGATGTCTCAAAGCGTTGGCTTGGTTACCATAAACATAATAAATATTATTAATGATGTTTATGAAAAGGGGCATTGTTTTATCTAAGTAAAGATTTCGACACAATTGATCATCAATTCCTATTGTATAAACTTGAATTCTATGGAATAAAGGGTACTCCACTCAAGTGGTTTTAGAGCTATGTCACAAATAGGAAACAATATATTAACTGCATTAATATAATTCGTTTCAGAAGGATATAACATGTGGTGTCATATATGATCAAGATACAAGCAGGTCAGAAAGGTCTCCCAGTGCATTGACACTGACAGCTGGTAAATTACACGGTATTTAGACGTAGGGCCTCCAGGATGTTGTCAGTGAGAGCAATCGATGTCAGAATATTGTCGCCGCCATTGACAGTAGAAATTGCTTATATACACCGCTAGGCGGCTGCGCCACTTATGTGCACGGGGCAATAGCATAAACCGCCATCCTCAACTGATTTAGCTTATCGCGAATCCGATCCTTTCAAGTCCAAATAGACCTGTGTAGTAAGTGAATAGCTTAAGTAACGTCCGCAGTCGATTAAAGAAAACAGTGCGTACTTTTTTTTAAAACATCGAAATAATTGCCTTTTAGATCTAGTAAGGCTCAAAATAGTGGATATTCAAAACAGTAAATATTGCGGCATGAGGCATAAGGGTGATGAAACGGCGAAACCTGTCGAGTCCTGCGAGACCAAACGATTTCTGCGAGATGCCATGCCACTCCCGCAATCTTACGTAAGCCCTGCCACTCCCGCAATCTTACATAAGCCCTGCCACTCCCGCACCCTTACATAAGCCCTGAACTTCCACACTCTTCATAAGCCCTGCCACTCCCGCATTCTTACATAAGCCCTGCCACTCCTGCGTTCTTACATAAGCCCTGCCACTCCCGCCCTCTTCCAAAAGCCCTGCCACTCCCACACTCTTACAAAAGCCCTGCCACTCCCGCACCTTTACACCAGCCTTGCCCCTCCAGCATTCTTACATACGTCCTGCCACTCCTGCATTTACACACAAACACTTCCACTCCAGCATTCTTACATACCCCCTGCCACTCCTGCATTCACACATAAACCTTGCCACTCCCGCATTCTTACAGAAGCCCTGCCACACCCGCATTATTACACAAACCTCTTACATAATCCCTGCCACTCCCGCACTCTTGCATAATACATGCTACTGCCGCATATTTACAAAAGCCCTGACACTCCCGCATTCTTAAATCAGCTCTGCCGCGCCCCACTCTTCCATAAGCCCTGCCACTCGCGCAATCTTACATAACCCATTCAAATTCCGCACTCTTACAAAACCCTGTCACTCCAGCAGTCTTACATAATCCCTGCCACTCTCGCACTCTTACGTAAGCCCTGCCACTCCCGCATTCATGCGTAAGCCCTGCCATTCCTGCATTCTTACGCGAGCCCTGCTACTGCCGCAATCTTACATAAATCATGCCAATAATTCAACTCCCTCACTCTTACATAAGCTATTCCACCCCCACTCTCTGACATAAGCCATGCGACTCCGCTTTCTTACACACGCCTTGCCAATCGCGCTTACACAATCCCTGCCACTCCCGCACTCTTATATAAGCCCTGCCACTCCCGCACCCTTACATAAGCCCTGAACTTCCACACTCTTCATAAGCCCTGCCACTCCCGCATTCTTACATAAGCCCTGCCACTCCAGCATTCTTACATAATCCATGCCACTCCCGCACACGTATATACGCCCTGCCAATTCTGCATTCTTACATACACTGAAACTCCCGCATTCTTACAAAAACCCTGCCACACCATCATTCTTACACAAACCTCTTACATAATCCCTGCCAATCCCTCACTCCTTCATAATACTTGCTACTCTCCGGCACTTTTGCATCAGCCCTAGTTTTGCCGCATACTTACATAAGCCCTGCCATTCCAGCACTCTTACATCTCATGAAGCATATGTTTTCACGTTACTAGACTTATAAATTGGTAAATGATAAATAGGTAAATGTATGGTATATCATGGTTTACCTGTTTCAAAGCGCCATGGTATTTTACCAAGGTTTCTCTGTTTCAAAACATCATGGATTACCATGTTTTCCATGGTATGTCATGGTTTTTACTGTGGTCTACCAAGGTTTACTTTAAACCATTATTTACCATGGTTTACCTTTTTTCAAAACAACATGGTATTTACTATATAAAACGATGGTATATTTGAATAGGGGCATAACAATAAATAGTAATTATTAACGAAAGGTCGACAAAGTGCATATTGAAAGGCTATAATATATGACGTAATATATGATAATAAATATGACAGAATTATGTTAAATTAAAAAGGAAAAATGCACTATCATGTTGCTATCTACAGGTACGCGTTTTCTTCGTCCCACTAATAGGTCCCACCAATTAACCTGTTTCTTCTCGGTATTTGTGAAGTCTCAGGTCGACCGACTGGTATGGATAATTGATCGTGTTGACTGCACAACACATTAACTTCATTTTGTGTAACCACTCTGCGTACTGTGTTTACTGTGATGTCTCAAAGCGTTGGTTCGGTTGCCATAAACAGTATTAATATTATTAATGATGTTCATGAAAAGGGGCCCCGTGGCGGACAAAGGGTGATGAAACGGCGAAACCTGTCGAGTCCTGCGAGACCAAACGATTTCTGCGAGATGCCATGCCACTCCCGCAATCTTACATAAGCCCTGCCACTCCCGCAATCTTACATAAGCCCTGCCACTCCCGCACCCTTACATAAGTCCTGAACTTCCACACTCTTCATAAGCCCTGCCACTCCCGCACTCTTGCATAAGCCCTGCCACTCCCGCACTCTTACAAAAGCCCTGCCACTCCCACTTTCTTACAAGAGCCCTGCCATTCCCGCACTGTTACATCAGCCCTGCCACTCCAGTATTCTTACATACGCCCTGCCACTCCTGCATTCACATACAAACCTTGCCACTCCCACATTTTACAGAAGCCCTGCCACACCCGCATTATTACACAAACCTCTTACATCAGCCGTGCCGCGCCCGCACTCTTACATCAGCCGTGTCGCGCCCCTCTCTTACATAAGCCCTGCCACTGGCGCAGTCTTACATAACCCACTCAAATTCCGCACTCTCACAAAGCCCTGTCACTCCCGAATTCTTACAGAAACCCTGCCACACCCGCATTCTTACAAAAGCCCTGCCACTGCCGCACTCTTACATAAGCCACACCACTCCCGCTCTCTCGCATAAGACCTGGCAGTCCAACACTCTTACATAAGCAGTGCCATTCATATATAAACCCTGCCACACCCGCATTCTTACACAAACCTCTTACATAAGCCATGCCACTCCAGCACTCTTGCATATGCCCTGAAACACCAGCATTCTTACACAAGCTCTGCCACTCCCGCATTCTTACACAAGCTCTGCCACTCCCGCATTCTTGCATAAGTCTGATATATATATATATATATATATATATATATATATATATATATATATATATATATATATATATATATATATATATATATATATATATATATATACATACATTACTTTAGGGTATATTATGATTAATTTTGAAGAAATATAATCTACAAAAAAAACAATACGGTGGAATTTTTTACTTTTCAGCAATATAGCACACATATAGGCACGCACGCATACGCACTCACTCATGCACAATTACCACTTACATAAATATAACTTCCGTTAATAAAACAAGACCGCTGAGCCCTTATCAGTTGATACGATACAGCGATGCAGGCATGGGCCAGTGATATCCATACTGTTGCATGGCAAGAACCCACTGGAAGTGCTGTGTTTATATTGTACAGCACCCAGTCTTCATCATATAACAAACCAGCATCTAATAAACAACTTATGTTATTGAATGTAAAATGGGTTAAAATACATGTCTCACTAATGTGACTGTTAAATAACTATAATAATATGTAGGCTGCGGGTGGCAAGCTTATGCCTAAATTAAGAATAGACCACTGAAAAACTGGTACTTTATATGTATAAATCCCTATTAGCATAAACTCAACAGTCAACAATGTTGTCTATTTCACATATGTATTGCCAAAGGTACTGCGTGACTCGCCTATCTGTCATTGCACTGTTGTTTACAAAACAGCCTTAGACACTGCTCAATGCACATGTATCTAGGGTCTGTGCTAGGGAATAGTCAAGATCAGCCCACAGCCACATCATTGAGCTATTAATCAATGTAACTTCAAAGGGAGAGAGGGCACCAACGTGATCCTTTGCTACATTTACATAATACCTTATTACATGCACAATATGTCCACGCACCTTTTATTTCAAATATCGTAACATATTAACTATAACAATAGCACCACTAAACATGATAGAAACTAAACTTTCTGAAGTGTTCTATACATTTATCAGCTAACGACTGCAAGGGTTCAAAATCTCATTAAGCCCTGTTAGACATTCTTCCCTAAGGTTCAAAGACCATTCATTCCCCACTTCCAACACATTAGTAATCTAAGTCACCATTAAGTAATTATAACTGATAAAGTATGTATCCTAAAAAATTTCGCTATCACACAGTATGATATAATTATAAATTGAAAGCATTGCTTAATAAGGTAGAAAATATAATTTATGAACTTACCAAGACACAGCTGTCATTAAGTGTAGAATCACGCCAGGCCGAACTCCCACTGACTATACGTTACCCCTGTCTTCAGGGTAACATTTATATTTGAACAACTGAATTATTAAAAATATTAAACTGGTGAAACATGTTTTATCAATCCTCAAAATAAACCCGACCAAGAAACACTGGCCACATGTTTGTTTCCTCCAATTTTCCATAATTTCGTGAGAATCGCTGTTAATGATCCTATATTTCACACAGAATATACATATGTATATATATATATATATATATATATATATATATATATATATATATATATATATATATATATATATATATATATATATATATATATATATATATGTATATATATAATATATATATATATATATATATATATATATATATATATATATATTATATATATAATTATATATAAGAAGAAAGAAATATATATATATATATATATATATATATATGTATATATATAATATATATATATATATATATATATATATATATATATATTATATATATAATTATATATAAGAAGAAAGAAAGAAGAAAACAAGAACATCGAGAACCAGTGTCGACGCCAGCCTCACCCCGGACTTCAGCGGAAAAGATTATAGCAATAGCGTGTTACAGGAAAGAACCAAGATCATGTCAGAGCGTGTCTGCCCTGCAAGAGCTGGAGTAACAGAAACTACTGAGCTCGAACCTGACTTCGCCCATCACTCTCAGTGGAGTCTGATCATGATGACGATGATTAGGGCCTACTTTTACCAAAACACTTTGACAGTGTAAATATAACATTCGATTAATATAAACTGCTTACCTTCTGAGTTGGTACCCCAGAAGCAGACCAATGCCAAGAGCAGAACTCGAAGCAGAAGCCCGGGTGGCGGCAGAGGCGATGGACGAATCGGCTTGTTCGAACAGCGCCGCGGCATCTTCGCTCTTCAGCTGGGATGTTTACTGTCGAACAATCTCGCGGATCACTCCTGATGCAGTCGGATGACAAATCGCCAAAGCAATGTGTCACTGACTGACGTTCTGACACTGCGGGCGATATCTTATACCGTAACATCGCATTAGAATATCTATAAAGGGCGTCACGAAGCTACTTGGCATTATGTGATTGGCCACTGGTAACTAACACAAGTGACGTCGACCATTTGACCAATGAGTAGCTCGTGCCCTGTTACCCCTGGCGACATAACAGATGCGTATCAACCAAACCATCGGGAATGCCGCTTTCTCTCTCCGTCCGTCCGTCCGTCCGTCCGTCCGTCCGTCCCTCCCTCCCTCCCTCCCTCCCTCCCTCCCTCCCTCCCTCCCTCCCTCCCTCCCTCCCTCCCTCCCTCCCTACCCCCCCTTCCCTCCCTCCCACATTCTCTTCCATATCTCTAAAGGTGGTGTCGCACTATATGTACGTGATAACAGCCTCTATTTTCTTCGTGAAAACTTAAGTACTTTTGTAGGTAAATATATATCCACATTTGTTTAATCTAGTAGTAATGATCAAACTTCAATCGTAGGCGAGACATACCGCATTCAAGTGTTCCTGCTTCTATTCAACGATATCAATACTAAATAAAGTTCAAAGCCTGAATAATCAGTTCATTATTGGCAATGATAAAAATGTTGACTACCTGAAGACTTACTCATATAAACTCTCATCTGACATACTAGATATACACCTAGCTGCTAACGCCATTCCCGTGATCATTAAACCAACCCGTATATCCACTATCCTCATTGATAACATTTACGTATGAAATACAGAATTTTTTTTCACTCTGATAAAATCTAATCATCTGCCTATATTCTGTTTAATTGGCAAACGTAAACATTCCGCAAAATCAACAGAACCGTAAACAAAGAACCATATCTGATATATATATATATATATATATATATATATATATATATATATATATATATATATATATATATATATATATATATTCGTCACATGACCTTTGCTCTCTACGAAACTGATTGGACGTATCTACATCAGTTTGATAAAGATAATGCGTTCAGAGAATTTACTGACCAGCTGAATTATGTAATTAATTTTTTTCGCACCAGAAAAAATCTATTAAAATTTAATGCAAATGTGCAAATCGGAATGAGTGGTTGACCAAAGGAGTAATGACATCTTCCATAACAGCCAACAAACTTGATCGAATGATCGAAAATGTATCGGCAAATCAAAGACACATTGTGCCTACATCCGTTAAGTTAACTGTAGGAATACTATTATATATAATATGTTAAAACATATTGATAATACAACTTACCATGCTAATGAATTAAACACTATTCAGAACGATTATAAAAAAACGTGGAAAGCGATGTTATAAAAGTACATGGAAAATTCGACTGCAATACAATTCATTTTTTCACCATAATCGGAATACTCATTGGTTACATAGCTTAGCAATGCTTGAACGGTATAGTTCTTTTTGAAAAGATTAACACTCTTGCAATGAATTAATAAGCTGTCAAGGGAATTCCATAACTTTACATCGTTAATTGATATACACATTGTCTTTAGATTAGTGCGTTCATACTTTTGCTTAAATACACCATTTTATCGGGTCATATAGATAGGGTCATACAAAACGAAAAGCTTTGTTTTATGTTGTTTGGCAATGAATTGTTAAATGCCTTATACATAATTTCAGCAGTTTTTAGTTTCACCTTATCGGGCAATTTTAGAATGCGGAGAAATAGCCTAGATGTGTGTTCCAACCTCTGAGCATCACTGATTAATCTTACAACCTTTTTCTGTAACAAGACTAAGCATTTTAAGTTTGCTGCATATGTATTTCCCCATATTTCAGCACAATACATAATGCAAGGCGAACAGAGAGAATAATATAAAATACGCTTTCTACGTCTGTCAATTAAGAAACTAGTTCTGTACATAACTGCACAACACTTTGAAAGTTTAGATTTCAAGAGAGAAATGTGATGTTTCCATGTTAATTTGTCATCAATCAATACATCTACAAATTGAGTTGCTTCAACTCTATTAATTGTGATCTTGTTTATTTTATAGAGAGGCGTTTTCAATGTGCGATTTCCAAAAATCATATAATTTGTTTCTGCTATGTTTAATGATAATCTATTCACTGAAAACCACACATTGAGCTTATCCAACTCGGCATTTGTCTGTCGGATAAGTTCATTGATGTCATTATTACAATAGAACATGTTTGTGTCGTCTGCAAATAAAATTAACTTAAACAGTTTTGAAGCATTGAAAATGTCATTGATATACATTATAAATAATTTCGGTCCTAAGATGTTTCACCACAACACACCCTAAGTATATCAGAATCACAATTTTTATACTGAACAAACTGTCATCTATTTTCTAAATAACTCACAATCAACTTGTGTGCTATACCACGGACACCATGCTTTCTTGAGATCTATAAATATACCAATATAATATTTATTATTGTCTAGACAATTAGTAATTTCTTCAACCAATACTAAGATAGCACGAGAGGTTGACATATTAGATATAAACCCATACTGGCTTGGGCAAAGTAAATCATACCTATTTAGAACATTATACAGTTTCTCCAGAATGTTTGAAAATTGCGGTAATAAAGATATATATCTATAATTTATGAATACACACATATCCCCAGCCTCAAGTACTGGAATAACTTTGGCACTTTTCATTTGGTTGGGAAACACACCTGTTTGGAAAGATACATCGCATATGTGATTTAAGGATTTTACAATTTCGGTAATAATTGTTTTGACCATACTCATATTAATATCAGTAAAATCCGTTGATACTTTGTTTTTAAATTGTTGTACAGTTCTAATAATTTCTAGCTCATCAACCGGACTTAGAAACATACTCCCATTACGTCATTCCCCAAATAATCATAAATAGACACATCTCTCCCTCCCCACCTCTCTCTCTCTCTGTCTCCCTCCTTCCCTCCCCTACATCCGTCCATCCCTCTCTCTCCCCCTCTCCCCCTTTCCCTCCCTCACACCCTCTCTCCGTCTCTGACTGTCTCAATATTTCTCTCACTCTCCCTATCTCTCCACTTCCCCTATCTCT
>OY759273.1:22420396-22497896 GCA_963662155.1 Lamellibrachia columna | reverse complement strand
TCGGTGTCAGAATATTATCGCCGTCATTGACAGTAGGTGTCGCTTATATACACCACTAGGCGGTTGTGCTATTTCCGTGCACGGGGCAATAGCATAAACCGTCATCCTCAACTGATTTAGCTTATCGCGAATCCGATCCTTTCAAGTCCAAATAGACGTGTGTAGTAAGTGAATAGCTTAAGCAACGTCCGCAGTCGATTAAAGAAAAGCTTAAGTAACGTCCGCAGTCGATTAAAGAAAACAGTGCGTATTTTTGTTTCAATCATCGAACTAATTGACTTTTAGATGTGGTAAGACTGAAAATAGTGTATATCCAAAAGGGTACACATTGCGGCATGAGGCCCCGTGGCGGACAAAGGGTGATGAAACTGCGAAACATATCGCGTCCTGCGAGACCAATCGATTTATGCGAGATGCCATGACACTCCCGCAATCTTACATAAGCCCTGCCACTCCCACATTCTTACACAAGCCCTGCCACACCAGCATTCTTATATAAACCCTATTACTCCCGCACACCCAAATCCACTCACTCACACACAAACGCATGTATATATGTATATATATATATATATATATATATATATATATATATATATATATATATATATATATATATATATATATATATATATATATGTATCCCCCCTCACTCCCCATCTCTCTCCCTCCTTCACCCTTTTCACTCCTTCCCTTTCTTTTCCTCTCTCCTCCATCTCTCTTCCACATTTCTCTCTCTCTCTCTCTCTCTCTCTCTCTCTCTCTCTAATCTTCCTCCTACCATGGAATCCAAACCGTTGTTTGCCATGGTTTAAAGATAGTATTTACAATAGAATACGATGGTATATTATGATAAGGGCATAAACATAATTAATAGTTTTTAACGAAAGGTCGACAAAGTGCATCTTGGAAGGCTTTGTATAATAATTTACTTAAAATATGATACAAAATATGACAGTATTATTTGAAATTGAATAGAAACCTGCACTATCGTGTTGCTAACTCCAGGGACGCGTTTTCTTCGTCGCATTAAATCACCTGTTTTTTCTAGGTATTTGTGAAACAACAGTCCGACAGATTGGTATGGATAATTGATCGTGTTGTCTGCACAGCGCATTAACTTCATTTGTGCAACTACTCTGTGTGCTCTGAGTACGTTGACTCGGTTGCCATAAACGGCATTAATATTATTAATGATGTTTGTGAAAGGGGACATTTGTTTATCTAAGTAAAGTTTTCGATACAATTGATCGCCAATTCCTATTATATAAACTTGAATTCTGTGGAATAAAGGGTACTCCACTAAATGGTTTAAGAGCTATCTCACAAATCGGAAACAATATGTTAAGTGCATTAATATAATTCGTTTCAGCAGGATATAGCATAATATGTTATATCCATATTATGGATTATTACACCATATATGATCAAGATAAAGCAGAAAGGCCTCCCAGTGCATGGGCACTGAGAGAAAGTAAATTTCACGGTATTTAGACGTAGAGCCATATCTCCAGGATGTTGTCAGTGAAAGCAATCGGTGTCAGAATATTGTCGCCGTCATTGACAGTAGGTGTCGCTTATATACACCACTAGGCGGTTGTGCTATTTCTGTGCACGGGGCAATAGCATAAACCGCCATCCTCAACTGATTTAGCTTATCGCGAATCCGATCCTTTCATGTCCAAATAGACCTGTGTAGTAAGTGAATAGCTTAAGTAATGTCCGCAGTCGATTAAAGAAAAGATTGCGTATATTTTTTAAATCATCGAAATAATTTACTTTTATATGTGGTAAGACTGAAAATAGTGTTTATCCAAAAGGGTACACATTGCGGCATGAGGCCCCGTGGCGGACAAAGGGTGATGAAACTGCGAAACATGTCGAGTCCTACGAGTCCAATCGATTTTTGCGAGATGTCATGCCACTCCCACATTCTTACACAAGCCCTGCCACTCCCGCACTCTTACAGAAACCCTGCCACATCCGCATCCTTACACAAACCTCTTACATAATCCTTGGCGATCTCGCACTCTTACACAAGACCTGCCACACCCGCACACTTACACACGCCCTGCCACTCCTGCATTCTAATATAAACACCGCCTCCCTCGCACTCTTACATAAGCTCTGCAACTCCCGCATTTTTACAGAAGCCTGGCCACTCCGATACTCTTACATCAGCCACGTCAAACCTGTAATCTTACAGAAACCCTGCCACACTCGCATTCTTACACAAACCTCTTACGTAAGCCCTGTTACTCCCTCATTCTTACATAATCCCTGTCACACCCTCATTCTTACATAAGCCATGCCACTGCGCCAATCTTACATGAACCCTGTCACTCCCGCACTCATACATAAACCCTCCCACACCCGCACTCTTACGTAAGATGTGCCACTCCCACACTTGTACATAATCCCTGCCAATCCCGCACTCTTACATAGGCCCTCCCACCCCAACTCTTACATAAGACCTGCCACTCCCACACCCATACGCCCTGCCACTGCAGCACTCTAACATAAGCCATATCACTCCCGCAATATTACATAAGCGCTGCCACTCCCGTATTTTGCATAATCCCTGCCATTCCCAAACGTTCATAAGCCCTGCCACTCCCGGGCTCTTGCATAAACCCTGCCACTACCGCAATCTTTTTTACGCCCTGCCACTCCCGCACTCTTACATAAGCACTGCCACTCCCGCATTCATATATAAACCCTGCCACTCCAGAATTCTTACAGCAGCCCTGCCACACCCGCATTCTTACATAAGCACTGCCACTCCCGCATTCTTATATACGCCCTGATACTCCCGCACTCTTGCGTAAGACATGCCATTCACACACTTTTACATATGCCCTGCCACTCCCGACTCTTGCGCAAGCCCTGCCACTCCCGGATTCTTACATAAGCTCTGCCACTCCCGCATTCATACATAACCTCTGCCACTCCCGCATCCTCATGTGAGCCCTGTCACTCCCGCACTCTTATATAAACCCTGCCGTTATCCCTTCTTACTCCAGCCCTGCCACTGCCGCAAACTTACATAAATCATGCCACTCATGCACTCTTGCATGAGCCATGCCACTGTCGTTTTTTTACACGAGCCCTGCCCTGCCGCATTCTTAGACAAATCAAGCCATTCTCGCAATCTTACATAAGCCTTGCCTCTCTCGCACTCTTACATTAGCCCTGCTACTCCCGTATTTTTGCATAAGCCCGGCCACTCTCACACTCTTACATCAGCCATGTCAAACCTGCATTCTTACAGAAGCTCTGCCACACCAGCATTCTTACACAAACCTCTTTTACATAACCCCTCCCACTCCCGCACTCTTCCGTAAGACCTGCCACTCGCGCACTCTTACAGAAGCCCTGCCAATCCTGCACTTTTACGTAAGCCCTCTCCCGCACACTTACGTAAGACGTGCCACTTCCACACTCTTACATAAGACCTGCCACTCCCACAATCATATGCCCTGCCACTTCCGCACTCTAGCCTAAGTCATGCCACTACCGCAAACCTACATAAGCCCTGCCACTCCCGCATTCTTGTAAAAGCCCTGCCATTCCCAGTCTTACATAAGCCATGCCTCTCCCGCATTCTTGCGTAAGCCCTGCCACTCCCGCACTCTTGTGTAAGCCCTGCCACTCCCGCGCTCTTGCGTAAGCCCTGCCGCTCCCGCATTCTTACAATTACCCTGCCTGCCGATGGGACCTGGGTTCAAAACTATCTGCTGCCTCTTCGAAACTTCGTTCACTCCACTTTGCCCTTGTCTTTCGGAAGAGGCGGTTGGTCCTACCTAACAGGAAAATGGAAACAAAACGCGGGCTCATACAGCTGAGCTAACCTCACTACTACATCTGAGTTAGTTGTGGACAGCTGCTATTTGGGGAGTCTGTCATCAAGCAAGTGCAAACTCCCGTTCGACTGGCAAATTGATAATGTGTAATCCTTGGGGACAAGAGCACCGTGTCACAGATGTGTCGATTCATGCATAAAACCCCGAGGACGCCGCACTTCCGAATACAATAGACACATCTGTCGCAACGAATGGAAGTGATGCACTGTTTAAACCATGTCCTTTGTGTATGTTCCCGGTGTCGCAATGCGCTAACTTAAAATATTTATGGATTAGGTATTTCACTCTGTCCCTCGAGAGAACCGAAAATTATTTCTGGTAAACTCGTGGGCCGAAGACGAACAATGCCTGAGTCCGACACAGCTCCAAGTGATCTTAACCGATTCGGTCCATTGTCACAATTGAGTAGAGTGGGGCAAAGCGCACACATTTGGGGGCAAAAACCAGGTGGCCTATTTATTTTCATCTCAGGCGGAAACGGTTAACCCAGTTACATCCAAGTAGTACTAGAATTATAGAACCTTACTAAAAAAAACAACTACTAAAATGCATTTTATTTGCAGTCCTATAAGAGGTGCAAATGGAAGAGACAGTTCTTGAGTAGGGTTGTTGCGGTGATCGTGTTGCTAACATGCACGAGACATCAGTAACAAAGACACTTAAGAAAAGTTGATCAACTGTCAACAAAAGTGTATGAAAACATGTGGAAAACGTGTCACGACGCGCTCTATATCTGGGCATATATTTACTGCAAGCTCATGCTTTTTAACAGAATCAAGACTGACGATCACTCCTTTAAAGCGATTTTGTCTGTTCGTCTTTATCATAAACTATATATATATATATATATATATATATATATATATATATATATATATATATATATATATATATATATATATATATATATATATATTCTAACATAATAGTGACCGTCCAAATGCGTTAAAAGTAAAGTAATTTTGAAAACAACACTTCGATGTTTACAAAAGTCGACCTAGCGGGAAGAAGCGGAGCTTTGTAATGCCATCGCCTGTCACGTATAAACGACTTCCATGTCATTTGAATGGCATGGCCATTCAACGAGTGTTACAACCAGTAATGTAATAATCGACCGGTAATGTAATAATCGACCGGTAATGTAACAATCGACCGGTAATGTAATAAATCGACCGGTAATATAATAAATCGACCGGTAATGTAATAATCGACCGGTAATTTAATAAAATATGATAATCATTATGATGATGATGATGATGATGATGATGATGTTAATAATGATGATGATGTAGAAGGTGATCATGAGGGTCATAAACGATTATGATGATGATGACAATTAAGGGGTCATCTTAGTGACGATGATAATGATGATATTGATGATTATGACGATGATGATGATGATACAGATTATGATGATGATGATAATGATGATGATGATAATGACGATGTTGATGATGATAAAGATTATGATGATGATGATAATGATGATGATAATGATAATAACGAAGTGATTATGAGGGTGATAAATGGTTATGATGATGAGGAGGAAGAAGAACGAGACAATTAAGCGGTCTTAGTGATGACGATGATGATGATGGTGATGATGATGATGATGACGAAGATGATGACAATGAGGGTGATCATTAGTACGATTATGAGGACGAAGACAATGACACCTTCATCCTCATCACCCTGCTCCTCCTCCTCATCGTCACCGTCACCATCATGTTCACCCTTACAACGGCTAGCCATGCTGACACCCACTCGACGTTCACAAACGTATGATTAACATAGGAATCTCAGAACGAGTGAGCCGCATGTTTTCTGGGAGCACATATGGAATGCCGTTCATATAACCTTCCAGGTAACGCATGGCAGTAACTACATGTTGGCAAACAATCGGACCGAGTCAGACAGAGTGGTAAGGAAGAAGGGGGTGGGTCATTAAAAAGGGTCACCTCAACAAATAAAAGAGGTAATCTACACTCAATTAAGGGATCATCTCAAACATTTATTTAAGGGATCATTAATTAACCATTTAAGTGCTATGTTGCCATATGGCTATATAACATTTGAACCTCCACATTGGTAGTACTTTATAATGTTGTGCCTTTAATGTGCCTTGTAGCCATCTAGCTACATGTTACATAGTGCATATGAATCAATGCTGACACCTGGTGGATAATTTGCTACTATGCATAGTCAGAGGGAAAACATCAGGTTAGCCATTTTGTAGCCTTGTAGCTTGTAGCCATCTAGCTACATGTTACATAGTACATATGAATCAATGCTGACACCTGGTGGATAATTTGCTACTATGCATAGTCAGAGGGAAAACATCAGGGTAGCCATTTTGTAACAACAGTAGGTAAGTGCTCCTTACTGTCTCCTTTTCATAATTAACGTAATTTACTTCACGCAAGTGACTATTATAATATGTTTGGGGAATGTATGTAGAAAGGCAGCATACATATAGCAATTATATTGAGAAATAACTTAGTCTGTTCTTGCGTGGTCAGAACATATGTAGCTACATTGCCTGTTTGGGACATGTGACACCGAAACTGTTTTACCCTGGCGATCAAAGTAACAGAATTGGCTACTGAATATTGAACCAGTACATGTATACTGCTGTGAGATAGTATATCTTCTTATAATAATTTATGTAAAATGGAACTATATTTGTGCAAATTTAAATGTATGGTAAACAATAAAATTATACACCCATATGCTACTTACTTTTCAATATAATGCAAGTAAGTTTAAGTAAGTTTATTTTCAAGTGCTATCAATATAGTACACATTGTCATTGCATTAGCATTTCATTACATTTCGCTGTGATATTGCTTCAAGTCCGTGCCATTTTCACTTTCAGATGTTTCGGCACGATGGCATCTTCAATTCCCACGCGATCCTTCTACAAACGGACGAATCTTCACACAGTTATTCCTGGGTCATCTGCGGATTCTGACGGTATTGATTCAGGCAATGAAGACCTTGCTACTTTGCCTCCGCGAGCTGATGATGCAGCTTCTGATGACGACGAATACATTCCGCCTGGGGGTAATGTTATTACTGAGGATGAAGTCGCCTCTTCGTCTTCGTCAGATGATGAGTCGGCCCCAAGGCAAAAAACCACTGCCGGGAATAGGCGGTGTGCCTCGACTCCTGCATGGCGAAAGGATGAGCTGCATGTTGGTGATATTAAGAAGAATGTCACTTTTTCTACGCCAGATGAAGTTGGTCCTGCTCTGCAGTATTTCAAGAAATTAATTGATGAAAACATCGTTCAGATGATCGTGGATCAGTCCAATCTTTACTCAGTACAAGAAACTGGACATTCTATAAACAGGAACTGTAATGAAATGGCTGCCTTAATTTCCATTCTACTTTACACCGGACTGGTAAAGATGTCGGCATTCATCGATTTTTGAAGGTACACGTTTCGCGTCGATTGCTGATGCAATGCCTTTGAAACACTTTCAGAAATTACGGAGATTCATTCATTTCAATGACAACACGGAAGCAGGAAATTCGGATGATCGCTATTTCAAAATCCCGCCTGTGATGGAAATGGTGCGCAGGAACTTCCTTGCCATTGAGCATAAGGAACAAATGTCTGTTGACGAGATGATGGTGCCATACAAGGGCACTAGGGCAAACAATCTACGCCAGTATATTCGCAGCAAACCCCATAAGTGGGGTTTCAAACTATTCACTCGCGCTGGTGTAAGTGGAATTGTCTAAGATTTCAAAGCGGATTCTGGCAGGTCAACATTCAATCCTGATGACTTCACTGATGCTGAATTGAAACTAGGTCAAGGTGGTCAGGTTGTACTGGCATTGTGCCATTCAATTCCTGGACCTCGGAAGTCGAAGGTGTACTTTGAATATTTCTTCACCAGCTTTGAACTGATTTCGCACTTGAAATCAGCAGAGATTTACACCATCGGCACTATGCGTCAAAACCGACTGAGGCATGTTGAGATGAGGACGACAAGGAGCTTGCAAAGAAGCCTCGCGGCAGCTACGACTACAGAACGGATACGACCGCTGGCATCACTGTGGTAAAATGGCGCGACAAAAAGGTGGTGACACTGGCGAGTTCTTTCGTTGGTGTCCAGCCTCTCACAACCATGAAGCGGTACGACAAAGTTGCCAAGGCAAAAGATGACGTGCCTGCGGCAAACATCATCAAACAGTACAACATCCATATGGGTGGAGTAGATTTGGCGGACATGCTGATTGCTCTGTATCGCACTCCATTGAAAGCCAAGCGGTGGTACCTCGTGATGTTCGGTCAAATACTCGACTTGTGTGTATGCAATGCCTGGCTTCTCTACAGAAGGGACGTCAAAGTCCTGGAAGAAGCCTAGCATATCCCTCTGAGGAAGTTTCGCACGGAGCAGGCCATCCTTGGAAGATTCTGTGCCCGCTGCCAGAATACAGCATTGTGTCGCTCCTCGGCCCGTTGACGACGTGCGCTATGATGGGATCGGACATTGGCCAGTACATGGAAAGAAGGGGGCGCTGTCGGTTTTGTCGATAGGGATGGAGCCGCATGAAGTGCTCCAAATGCGACATGATGCTCTGCTTCACAGCGGATAAGAACTGCTTTGTGGCGTTTCACAATAAGTGAAGCAATGACACACATCACATCATATAAATTATGTGCTAGATTAGTTAGCATAGTATATAAGTATCGTCTAAGCTGCTTAGCAAGCATTTATGTTTTCATCATAACAATTATTAGCATATTGTTCTGATACCATTTTAGATTGCGCACAGGAGAGCGGCCAGATTTGTCATAAATTCCCATAATGGGACTCAAAATATGTTTGCGTAGATTTGACGCAAGGGCACCCAGGCTCCCTAGGATGTGTTCTTGATTGTGATTTTAGTATTTATGTGCTATTTGTATGAATGTATTTATCAAAATTGCTTTACTTTATTTTTACATATATTATGTCTTTTCTGCCCATAACCTGGCGATGTAGCCATTTGGCTACAACTCATTATATAAAGATCACATGACCCAAACAAATAATATTTTTTCCATTTACTATCCATAAATTAGCATGTATATCAAATATAAGACTTTTTGGAGCACTATAACATAGCATGCCACTTAAAGGGTTAAACTGCTTAATACTTGATCATCAAATGATCAAATATAGGTGTCATATCAAACAAGTTAGGGGGAACCTCAAAATGCTATGTGATATTATATTAGAAACTTAAGTGTAATCTCAAAAATAATAAAATAAGGGTTCAGCTGAAACAATTAAGGGGTTATTTCACATATATAAAGTTAAGGGTAATTTCAGTCAACTAAAATGTTCATCTAAACGATTAATGGGCACCCAAAGTATTTTAAAATGTGAATAAAAATAAGGGATTTTATCAAAAACAAGTTAAAATATAATTTAAAAAGGACTCATTAAGGGGTCATTATAATAAACTGGCTGATCATCTCAAAACATTATGGGGTCATCTCATAAATCAAGTGGTAGTCTAGAAAAAAATTAAATAAATTAACTCATAAAATGAATGGGTCTTCTCAAAAAAGTTAAAGGGTCATCACAAAATATGTAAGAAATAACTAAGACGTTAACTAGCTGATCGTCTCAACAAATTAAGGGGTCATATAAAAAATTAAGTGTATTCTCAAAAAGTTCAGGGATCATATTAAAAAGTATAACTAGTCAATACAAATGAACCAGCTGATCGTCTCAATAAATTAATGGATCATTTCGTAAAATAATGGTCTTTCCAAACCAGGTAAAGGATCATTAAAAAAAGCAGGGATAATTTAAAACGCATCTAGCTGATCGTTACGAAATGAAGCAATCACTTCATATAATTAAGGGAAATCTAAACATGTAAGGATTCATAGCAAAACACAAACTTAAGGGGTCATCAAACAAATTATGGGGTCACATCGAAAATGTAAGGGGTTATCTCAAATACATTAAATGGATTTTAAATTAAGGAATCATTAAAAAATGTAAGCGCTCATTTAACAAAGTAAATAACTCATCATCTGAAAAAATTAAGGGGTCATCTCATAGAATTAATTGGTTATCTCAAAATAAAAACTTAAGGGGCCATCAAAACATTAAGGAGTCATCTAAAAATTGTAATAACAGGGTCATCTAAAATAATCTGCCTCTTATTTTACGTTTTAGGTGATCGCTCTTTAATTTAAAGATACCCTTTAGTTTTGGGGATTACCTCTTAATGTCGTAAATTTTAAATATACCCCACAATTTTATATGTTGAGTTGCTCGTTTAATTATTTAGACAACCCCCTTTTATAGCAACTAAAATCCATTGATATTTACTATATATAATCAGTACGTGTGTGGGCTGTTGATCCAGACTAAATGTCTAAACTATTTTTCTTGCATAATTCGTGGGCAAACACATGAGACGGCCTTTTATAGTTATGTTCTTTGATTACATAATAATAACATATAATTATGATATGTATATGTTGCGCTTCTAGCTCTTTAGTTTGCCTGGTAACGTGTATTTTGTTCAAAAATGAGTTGCTGCTGGGTTTGGGGTGGTGGATTGCCCCCGACATCACCCCTTGAAGTGGGCAAAAAATACATTTATTTAAGGGAACGACGCAATGCTAAAAACAGCATGGCTAGCCTTGATAAGGGTGAACATGAGGATGTTGAGGAGGAGGTGGAGGAATAAGACGATGAGGTTGACGTAGTTGTCTTC
Source organism: Lamellibrachia columna (assembly GCA_963662155.1). Lineage (NCBI taxonomy): Eukaryota > Metazoa > Annelida > Polychaeta > Sabellida > Siboglinidae > Lamellibrachia > Lamellibrachia columna. Next base: position 22,487,298 of record OY759273.1, on the reverse strand, counting down.
ATCATCGTAATAATCATCATCACTAAGATAAACCCTTAATTATCTTTATCTGTCTCCTCCTATTTATCATCATCATTACCATTTATCATTTTCATCATCAGTCATCATAATCACTTTCATCGTTTTTATTACATTACCAGTCGATTATTACATTACCGGTCGATTTATCACATTACCGGTCGATTATTATATTACCGTTCGATTGATTACATTACCGGTCGATTATTACATTACCGGTCGATGTATTACAATACCGGTCGATTATTACATCACCGGTCGATTTATTACATTACCGTTCGAGTATTACATTACTGGTTGTACCAATCGACCGATAATGTAATACACTCGACCGGTAATGTAATAACTCGACCAGTAATGTAATAACTTGAACGGTAATGTAATAAAAACGATGAAGATGATTATGATGACGATGATGACGAAGATGATAAATGGTAATGGTGATAATGAATAGGAGGAGAAAGATGAAGATAATTAAGGGTTTATCTTAGTGATGATGATTATGAGGATGATAATTATTACGATGATGAAGACAACTACATCATCCTCATCAGCCTCATCGTCCTTATCCACCTCCTCCTCCTCCTCGTCAACATCCTCATGCTCATCCTTATCATGACTAGCCATGCTGACTCCCACTCGACGTTTACTAAAGTGTGCTTAAAATAAGATTCTCAGAACGATTCAGCGGCTTGTTTTCTGGGAGGACATATGGACTGCCGTTTATATATTCTCTTAGATAGCATATGGCAATAATTGATGTGGGCAAACGATGGGTTCAAATCAGGCATGGTAGCAGGGAAGACGAAAAGGAAGGGGTCCTTTAAAAAAATAAACGTTCATCTCAAATGTAAGATATAATTTAAACAAAATAATTAGCAGATGGTCTCAAACAAGTTAAGGTCACATCATAAAATTAATAGGTCTTCCAAAAAAGTGAAGGGAACATAAAAAAAATGTAAGTGGTCATTACAAAAAATCAACTAGCTGATCATCTCAACAAATTAAGAGATCATATCATAGAATAAAGGGTCATATCAAAATACAAATATAATGAGTCATCAAAATGCAAACATACGATGTTTTGTAAAACAAATTACATAATGTGCTATGGTATCATATAATAAAGAAAACAATAAGGGGTGATTTATCAAAAATTAATAAGCTGGTCGTCACTATAACTAAATGGATCATCTCAAAACATTAATGGGTCATATAATAAAATAAATTAGTCTTCTAGAAAAGTAAAGGATGGTTTCAAAAAGTGTAAGGGATCATTTAAAAACTGATGTAGCTGATTGTCTGAAAAATATGGGATCATCTCAAACAAAATAATGGGGCTTCTCGATAAAGCTATGCCTATGGGATCACAAAACATGCAAGCGGTCATTGATGTTATAAACCGTACTCAAACTCAAGCTCAAGTCTGTGTTCAAGTCTGAGATTTCATGCTCACCAGAGTTTTCGTGCTCAACCGAGGTTATAAAACGTCTTGAGTACGTTGTCAGCTGAGCACGAAACGACGCTGTTTTTCATATACACAAGCGGCCGAAATGGAACTCTTTCGTTGATGAAGGTAAGAAACAGATTGTAAACAACTGTCGTCTGTTACTTAGACGCTAGTAAGTAGTAAACATGTTACGATGGCAAACGAGGAGAGTGGTACGAGCGTAGATGTTGAGGATTTGAAGAAGAGGGGGAAAACGTGGGGAGAGATAGAAGAGAAGTTATTAATAAGAGAAGTGCTTCAGCGGGAAGACTCATTATTCGGAGTTATCCGTGGGTGTGGAACGAAATCTGTGCACCGAATTCGTACCGATGCTTGGCGGCAAGTTGCAGACGCGTTAAAATCGTACGTGTAAGGCCAATGATAACTAAACTGCTTTTATAGCTTTGTAATATTAAATATTGTTGTGTAATGTTATTAGTGTGCATAATAATACGTGGGAATGTATATGGCACTAACACTATATGGCATTGCCATTGGCCATTACATTGCATTGGATGTTGGTAGCGTTTATTTCACCTTAATTTGATATGCTGTTACTCTTGCTGTTTCGTTGTTGTCATTATTATTAATGTTCTTTATTCATAAACATATTTAATTATGTAACATGTTATTTTTTAGAGTGTCTACAAACGTCCGAGATGTTGATGAAGTAAAGAAGAAGTATTTTAATTTGAAACAGAGAGGTATAAATATTGTTGAGCACGCACCCACGCACGCACACATGCACAAATTTTAGGTAGCTAATTAATGGCTAAGGAATTTGGCACAATGTTTATGATTCATTCCATCTAAAATCAACATGGAGTAAAAGCTTGAGGGTGTCAGATTGTGATGAAAAAAAGATATAAAAATACTTTTATGGATATAATAACCACACACCAATTTTTAGGCTTTAACTCCAAGCGTTTTGGGGTTATGGCCCGTTAAAGATAACGTATAACACCCTTTTTTGGCACTCACAAATCCTGTATGTGTTTTGTTGATGTTTTCTGAGAATTATATCTCATCTCTGGAAACATTTTCATAAAAATCTTAATTGTTGATTTCAAGTGAAATGACCATTACATTTTATGTTATGTGACCATTGATGATGAAACTTTCTGCTATTACAGCAAAAGCCAAAATTGATGGCATGAGAAGGGCCAGGTTTGTAACTGGTGGAGGGCCTGCACCTCCTCCACTTACCTCGGCGGAGGAGGCCATGGCGAATACACTAGAAGGGAGGCCTGGTGTTCATGGAATAGCCGGAGGTATGGATACTGATGGTAAGCACTTATACGAGAATGGTAAAACAGTCTTCTTTCCAGAGCATTACTATCTGAACATTATACAGTAGAAAATGTTGTGTATTCATTCGATATATGTGTTATGTAAAGACGTAACACTGATGATGTATTGTAATAAATTTTATTTTTGTTCAACCACCAACTTAAATTCTAAGAAAATAATGCTAACAGCTGCATGTGAAAGTTTTTTTGTCATACACTAATTCACAATAATACACATAGGTGAGCAATGTTTTAGTCATATTGAAAAGCAAAAACATATCTACATTGAGAGAAATTTAAGTATCTATTTAAATGCAATATAAGTTGTGTGCAATGAAAAAATTAACAAAAATATTAAAGTAGGAATACTAAAACCACAAAAATTTTTAAGAAATTGACCACAACATGGCACTCTTTAATGAGAATGGCTATTGTCAATCAACGTACATGAGTAGATAATCGTTCCAGTATACAAAGTTATTTAATGGCATGTTATTACCATTATCATTGCTACCATCTGATATTGTTTTAAAACGTGATCAACATAAATTGTCATACTTGCAGACTCCACTTTGTAGCTTTATAAAACCATTGTGCGATGCTGATGTATTTCTTTGTACATTTCATTAGAGCACCAAGACAAAGCCAGTAGCTCAACATCTACCGACGTTAATGACACTTATGGTAAGTAATTTACTGTTCTTATCATTTACCTTATTTCTGATTATTATACAAATATTTTGAAATATTGGCAAAATACAAAGTTTATTTATGTAACCATAAATACTGAAACATTACTCCTGATGATCATGTGGTCCAAAATTCCTTAAATAAGGTTTTACAAATCGAAGCAATTAAGTTATCTTGAATGTAGTATTAAAGTGGTATTTATTTTAAGCTACTAAAATTTAATTGATGAAAATTTCAGCACCATCGCATTTGTAAAACTTGTACATAATTTTTCTCATAGATACAATTTGACATGTTATCGTGTATGTTAATTATGTGATGTTAATTATGTTATTTTTTTTTATTTGTAATGGAAGTGCTTTGCTGCAATCCAACAAAAATTACTGTGACGTAATTTAGATTAAATATGTTATTGAGAAGATGCTTTAAAAACAATATTTCACTGTGTCAGGTAATGGAGTTAACATTATGGAATTAACACATAAATAATTTTTTGGCATGTGGAATGTGGACATTTACAGAGACAAGGAAGAAGACAATGAAAAGAAAAATGCGACAAGAAGAAGCAACATTCATCAACATTGAAAAAGACACAGAGAGAATAATACTAGAACAGGAGAAACTGCAGTTGGAAATTGAAAATTTGAAAAAGAGAAACAGGAATTTAGATTTAGATTTTGAACTAGCAACGTTAAAAAAACTACATTGTAGTATGAAGCTAACAAATGATTTCGGCATATCATTAGAGTAAATGATGCCAAAATCATTTATTAGTTTCATACTAACACCAAAATTACTCAATCACTTTTATAGCAAGTAATAATTCCCATTTTCAAATATTTTATGGGTATTTGGAAAACTCAAGTTTTTATTTTTATTTTAAAACATCTCTATTATTACTAAAGTGAAATGTGGGTTTTTCAGTAAAAAAAATATTTTTTATTTTAAATATGTTGTTGCCATGGTCTGGGGTATGGCATAACGATTTTCTAAATATTTTTTCTCTGTCATACCAACTCTGCAGTTTGTGGTAAACAAATTACATTAGCTGTGCAATTAAAAAAATTCTTGTCTCTATTTCAATGTGGGGTGTCTCCCCTTAATGAATCACTGTGCAGAAATTGAGTATCGTTACTACAAAAACAAAGTAAAATTGAAATAGAAAGAGGCGACACTTATAAGCATAAAAAAATATACAATTTCACTGTACATAAAAATTATCATAACAACAACTGTGTACTTCTCCACTTGTTTATATTTAAAAAAAATGTGTGACAATATGATCTCGCATCACAGTTCCATCATTTTGTCCTGGAACATGAACATTAACGAAGGGAACATCATTAGGTGGAGTCATATCATCAGCATCTAAGTCTATGATGTCGCCTCTTTCAATTCCAATGTTATGCAAAACAACACATGCTATAACATAGGTAACAGCATTGGGAGGGGAGGTTCTTAGTTCAGCGTGTAAACACTGAAATCTTCTTTTTAGTATACCAAATGTTTGTTCAATTAGAACTCGCGTTCTGCACAGTGATTCATTAAATCTGTTTTCCGAAGGGGTTACAGGATGGAGAATTGGTGTCATAAGGAATCGTCTGCACGGGTAACCTGAATCCCCCAGTAGGAATCCATTGTGTTGTCCTGCAAAACAAGATATAACATTTCTTTTAAAATTTTCCATATACATGAGTATGAAATATATTTTAAAATAATTGTTGAAATGCATGAAATATTATTTAATAGAAATTTTTAAACAGATGAAATATTACTTAATATAATAAATTATTAGGAAAGATGAACTATTATTTAATTTTATTGTTTAGATAAATGAAGATATATGACATGTTATTTTATGGAATTTTTTTAAATAATTAAATATTACTTAATATACCTTTTGTGATACATGATGTATGGTTTTATGAATTTGTTGTTAAAGATGAAAGATTACATAATACAAATATTCTTCCAGTGTTGTGTATTTACCATTTTCAAATTTTATGCACAGTTCAGAAGCTCGGAATATCCGACTGTTGTGGACTGCCCCTGGCCATCTTGCAGTGCAGCTCGTTATTCGGAAGCTTGCATCGCAGCACATCTGCAGTTAAGAGGATATGTATGCACATGGATATTGTTTAAATATGTAATATTGTGTTGACCTATTATTTAATTTGATGCAGTATTTGTATATTGCATAATTTACAAAAGTTACTAATTTGCTATTGTAACTGCATTGATATTTAATTAAATTCATTTAAGTTGTGGTAAATGTTATTTATCTGAACAGTGTATTTCATGTTTTATTTTGTACATATTAATTTATTCTTTGTACATGGAATTTTGTGACATTGATCATTAATAAAAAAATACATTGTTTTGAAATATATTGGCTTTCTCTTTGTTTATAATCTCCTTACCTGTACATTTAAGGAATGGTATCCCTTTCGATTCACGTAGTCTGCCTCATTGTCTTGTGGTCGCTGTAGTCTTATGTGAGTCCCATCAACGCAACTCAGAACATTTGGAAAGCCTGTAATTATAATTACAACTATGTATTATATTATTATAATAATATTTATTTTAAAACAAAAGTCCATATGTATTAATAGACTACATGTACACATTATTAATATACACACAAATTATGACGTGCAATAAAAGTACATTTCAAAGATGTAAATATAAACCTGTGCTGTGCATTAAAAGTTAATAGAATATTCAAGTATTTAATCTACATACAACATGTCACATGCATTTCAAAACACGTACAACTTAATATGTTTACCTAACTATTTATTTCTGCTATATTAATATTTACCACATGAATGCTTGTAAATACTGAACATTTGCTAAATGTGCCCAAATTACAAAACTTCTGTCCTGAGTATTAGTGATTAATAGTAATACCAATGATGTCCTTAGTTAAGTTTTGTTTAATGACTAGTCGCTGCAGACTATGCTGTAATTATTATTTGTGAAACAGACGGTGGCAATATCTTGTTTGGCATGCCTCCTGCTTAATACATAACAGATAGTGCTGCCTCCTGGGTTGCTTACATGGATTCGGGATAATTCCGTTTCGCATGTGTATTTACCTGCAATCTTCGAGAATGCTTGTTTACTTTCGATTGCACGTTGGCCCATAGGGAATTTGACAAATCGTCCCACTAACGCTGCTATCATGCGGGATATTGTACGAATACAACGTCCTGCCGTTGATCTTGACACTTCTGTCGCATCTCCAATCAACAAATGGATGGCTCCCGTCGCCAAAAAACGGAGACAAACCAAAACTTGCAGCAATGCCGGTAAAGCTAAAGGACTATTGCGGTATGTGTCACTTGCCAGATTGGGTAAAATTTGGAGTATGTATACGATTGTATCAGGCCGAAAACGAAATCTATTGTATACCTCGTCTTCGGATAAGTATTCTAATGGATTTGTGCGATCTTGAAAAAGGCGTGGACGCCTAACACGACCTACGCGTCTGATTTCGCGACGAAATTGCCGTACGTGAGCTGCCATTTTTATTTTGAGTACGCAGTTGAGCATGGTCTTGAGCATACTCAGGATTTCAGCATTTCGTGCTCAACGCTGAGCACGATTTCGTGCTCAAGATGTTTTATAACCTCGCCTGAGTTTGAGCATAGTGTGAAAGCGAGGCTTGAGCATGAAACCGTGCTCAATTGAGTTGAGTACGGTTTATAACCTCGGGCCTGATTGTATCAATAAACTAAGGGATCATCCTAAAACATTAAAAGGTCACCTCAATAAATGGTTGTTCTAAAAAAGTTAAAGGATCATTTAAAAAACGTAGATATTCATTAAAAAAAGAACGAGTTGATCGTCTCAATAAATTAAAAGATCATCTTAAAATATTAAAGGGTCATCGAATAAAATAAAGGGGTCTTCTCAAGCAAGTTAAATAGTAATAAAAAAAATAGAAGTGTATATTAAAAAGAACTGGCTGATCGTCTCAACGTATTCGGTGATCATCTATAAATATTAAGGGGCCTTCCCCCAAAAATATCTTCTCAAAAAGGTTAACGTGCTATTTCACAGTAAATGTAAATGTTCATTAAAAAGAACTAACTGATCGTCTCAATAATTAAAATATCATCTTAAAACATTAAAGGGTCATCTCATAAAAACGGGGTCTACTCAAAAAGGTTAATGATTCTTTTCAAAAATAGACGTGTTGATTAAAAAAACTGGCTGATTGTCTCAACACATTAAGGGATCATCTCAAAACATTAAGTGGTCATCTCATAAAATAATGGGATTTCTCAAAAACTGTTAAGGGATCATCTTCCAAAAAGTAAATATTCATAAAAAGCGCCATCTGTCGGAAGTGTGGAAAACTTGTACAAATTAGCAGGAACTCTCTACCTAGGTTTATCGACAGCAATGGCGCGGCCCATGAAATATGACTGCTGTTTGTTCAACAAGCTTTTCCTAATAATCCACTGGTGTGATATTGTTGACTTTAATTGCAAACGGTTAGTTTGTATTCATTCTTTTAGGTGCATCACCCCAAAAAATTGCCTTTTGTTTCCATTTAAGAAATAATCAAGCAAAATATAAAATGAAAGGGTACATTTAAAATTTATGAAATTAAGAGGTAATCCCCAAAACTAAAGGGTATCTTTAAATTAAAAAGCGATCACCTCAAAACGTAAAATAAGAGGCTGATTTTTTAGATGAGCCTCTTACTACTTGTTTTATAGTACTCCTTAATGTTTTGAAAGCCCACTTAACTTTTTCAGATGATGAGATAGTTAACTTGTTAATTGACCCTTACATTTTTCAAGATGATTCCTTAATTTATTTAAAAAATCTGTTTAATTTCTTTGAGATAACCCCTTATGTTTTCGATGTGACCCCATAATTTGTTGAACTGGTTTGTAGGTGTGCTGTTGTATGCCAGCGAAGGCAAACCGTTTATGCCGGCAATGGTGTTACCTGCCAAACACAGACACAGCTACTTGGCCACCATCCGCGTGGTCGTTGAGGATTCACTGGGTTCGGCCAGCTTCATCGAAGTCCAGTTCCAGGTTAGATTGTCAGTTTTCCATTTACAGCGAATAAAGCGACTATCAGCAAGCTTCAGGCAGGTCCTGATGAAAATGAAGAAGCTTCCAAAGTAAGTGAACTGTTATGAGATTACAATGTAATTTGAAAAGGAAACAGTTCTATTAAGTAACCATGTTATGGGTTCGTGTTAAAGGGAATAACAACATCGATAGCAAGAAATCATATCTTGCAGTATATTTCCATTTCCTCAAAGCCGGAAAAGTAGTTCAAATTCACTTAATTTATAATTTTAAATTGCCTCAATAATGCATATTTTTTGCGCAACTATCAGCAAGCTTCGACGTGACGTCACGTATGACAAGGAAGCTCACCGCGACGGCAATTTTCCATTCCACAGTTATATCGGCAGGCCTAATCCGGTTTAACTTGACGTCCAGGCGGTTTAACGTATATTGTATGAATAATGTATGGAATAATTTTAGTTATTTTAAAAATGCCAAAACAAATTGTGAAGTGAAGTGAAGTGTGAAGTGAAAGTTTATTCAACAACAACAACAACAACAACAACAACAACATACAGGTGCATAGTATGGTGTGCTGCTACTGCTGAAGGGACGTAGCTGAAGTCATACGACTTATAAGGTGCTATGCCCTTCTCATAAAAATACAAAGTAGCATTCACACTTCACTTATAAACTTATTACAGTGGTGCTTGTGCTAATTATAAATTAACTAATTGATATCACTTTCAATTAAAAGTTAATAAATATGCTGTAAGTAATGACAACTTGAATGTTTTTTTATATTGTGTTAAACTTGTCAGCTGAGTTATTTCATTTGCTAGACTGTTCCACGTTTTTATACCTTTGACAGTGAGTGACAGTAGTCTGAGGGTGGTGTTTGTTTTTGTAACATAAAACAATTTGCTTTTTCTGGTACCATACATGTGCATATCTTCGGTTGGTTTAAAGAATGCTTGAACACGTTCATTTAAAGAGTAATTATTTGCTTTATGCAGTACAATCATAGTATGTAACTAAATCATGAAGTTTAAGTAGTTTTGAGCTATGAAAAAATACAGATGTATTATCATGGTAATTAAGGTTATAAATAATCCGTATATCATTTTTCTGTAATATAAATAGTTTCTTGAGTCTGGATTGATACGTACTTCCCCACATCTCACAACAATATGGCAGATGTGGTTCAACAAGTGATTGATATAATGTGTGTAACGCTTGACCATCAAGAACATGCACAGTTTTATACAAAACTGCAATGCGTTTTGATACTTTTGTTTCAACCATTTTATATGTTCTCTCCATGTTTTCATCAATAGTTTCTCCAAGGAATTTTGTATGTGTTACCTGCTTAATGTTTGTTTCATTCAAAACTATATGCACATTTGTTCTAGGTTGTTTTTTTATTGTTAAACATTTAAAAAATGTTTTGTTCATATTGAGCGATAATATGTTCGCTCTGAACCATAGGCCTAGTTGTTTTAGTTCGTTGTTAACTGCATTGGTTACATCATCATTGTTATTAGCCAAGTAAAAGATTTTAGTATCATCTGCAAATAGAATAATATGAAGTAGTTTGGAAACATCGCACATGTAATTTATGTTCAAGATAAATAGTAATGCCTAATGGGCCAAGGTTTAATCTTTGCGGGACCACACACTTGATTTCCTTGAATTCTGAGTTACTGTTATTGTAGTTTACATATTGTCTACGGTTGGATAACTAACTTTTTATCCATTCCAGAGCTAAATCCCTTATTCCACAGCATTGCAATTTACTAAGCAATATGTTGTGGTCAACGGTGTCGACAGCTTTTTTTAGATCGATAAAGATACCGGTCGTAACCTTTTTGACAAATTCACTTATAGCTATTGGGGTCGAATGATTACTTCTGAAGCCATACTGCCCATCTGACAGTATGTGTTGTGCTTCAATGAAAGATGTTAGCCTTTTGTTTAATATTTTTTCAAGTATTTTTTTAAAATTGGGATAAAAGAGATATAGGTCTATAATTAGAAAATTTAAAACGATCACCTGACTTAAATACAGGAATGATTTTTGTCAATTTCATATCATTTGGAAATGATCCGCAGATCAATGATCTGTTAAAATGTAGTTTAGCGGTTTTACAATTTGCTTTATTACATGCTTAACTGTTTTCATGCTGATCTCATCGTGTCCGTATGAAGTTTTACTTTTGCATCCAGATAAAATGTCAAGTACTTCTTGCTCAGTAACTGGGTGGATATACATTGACTGTGATACGTTACTTTTTACGAAGTCAATGGGCTTTGTTCCCGGGCAGGGTTCTATAAGGTTTGATACATTGGTACCTATATCAACAAAGAATTTGTTGAACTGGTTAGCTATTTCTTTACTTTCTAATACTACTCGAATTTCATCAATACGAAATTCGTTGGAATATTTTGTTTAAGATTTTTTTTACCTTTGTTGTTGAGAATTTTCCAAGTCTCTCTTGTATTAGTTTTACAATCTTCTAGTTTTTCCTGTAATAGTTCTTCTTTTCTAGACGTTAGAGTTTTGTTAACTTGTTTTTGTTCTTTTTGTAGCAACTTTCTGTTAATTCCGACCTATCTTTCAATATGATATACAAAATACGAGACTGTAAAAAAAATTATATTTGTTATTGCACCATTAATATCACTGTTTGTGTTGTAGGGTCGTTTATGAAGGTTGTCTAAAGTTGATTGTGACTGGTACTCGAAGCGCTAAAAGTGTTCAAACGGTATGATGTTTACACAAATTGGGTAGACGCGATGCTAGTTCACATGGTATATTATAGCCTCTATATTTATGTGATTGAACATACGCTCTTGTCTGATTTAGGCACGTGATTTTGCATGACCCGTTTGTAAACGTATCACATTCGTACACAAAGCATGCACGTAGCTGTGGTGTTGTTCATCGTCAATCATCGACTGGTTATTTGATTAGATACATTTACTGATTATTTCATTAGATGTATTGAGATGTGTTGTTGCAGCACTTTTTGAAGATGGCTTGGTTTATTACACTTGTTGTGATGTAATGTACCGCTTCATTTCTTCGTATGCAATACGTTTCATAAATAGCTTTATGTGGTTTACTGTTGTGTTAATACATCATCAACTTGATTTGTTTGTACTCAAAATATTAATCCAATTTTTACTACTAAAGGTTCAAACACTAACCCGACACGTTTTGCAAACAATCACGAACGTTGCGTCAATCTTCATCAATGTGATGGTACCAGGGCACAAAACCATCGAGCTTAATATGGACGATAACATCATGCTGTTGAAGAAAGACCTCACCGACCGGATCTTCAAACAGGCGTTCGCATTTCCTCCCATGCCCGGTTTTGTCTCGGGTTTATCTCTCAAAATACATAACACTGCCGCGGGGAAAGACCACACAACGCCAGAGAAGGTGTTGGGAATAGGAGTGAGTAATACAAAGTAACATTATGTTTCAAGAAACTAAATTATTATGTCATAAGAAACTAAGCGTGTGAGTGGTGTGTGTTCGCGCATGTACGCATGTATGAATACATTTTAAGCAGAACAGATTACAACAAAAGTACAACGAATGTAAATGATCATATACAGTCATGTTATTATACAGTCATATACAGTCAAGTTATTATACAGTCATGTACAGTCATGTTATTCGTGTAATTTTGTGAAATGATCGGATTTACTGAAACTATGAACACAATGCTTAGTTGTGTTTAATGTATCGTAGGTTTTCCGCCAGCAGAGAAACCCGTATAGCTGGAGCCGTTCATCGAAGGATCTAATACCGGGTGTGATCTCCGTCGCATATTACAGAGAAGCAGCTTCACATGGACAATTAATAGGCCTAAAAACAAATATCAGCATAACCTTCCCTGTGAATCAACAAGGTACACATTAGTACAATGAACAAAAACAAATTAGCATTTGGAATAAGTGAACTAGCAGTTTCAGAGAAGGCTATGCACGAAATCACAGGAAGAATATTTGTGTAACAGAAATGCACTACGGCACGTATTAACATTAAAATTAAGATAAACATTATGAAAATAATCTTTCACTGTGTGATTCGTTCATTATAAAAGTAGTATTTCATCCAGATCGACATAGAAAATGAGTCATTGAAATTTGCAAATATTTCATCAACACAACTAAAGAAAATAAGTATGAGTGATTTATAAAATTTTGTTTTATACTCAAAATGGTACTTATCAAGATAGGACTGACAAGTTAAAGCTATTTTACATAGTGTGCCGTTGAATGTGGTAGATTACAATACAAATGTCCCTCCTATAATGGAACGACACTAATATTATATGCTTATGATATATATATATATATATATATATATATATATATATATATATATATATATATATATACAAATGTTAACTCGAAATGCAATGTTAACTCGAAATGTATATATATATATATATTATTTTATTTATGTTAACTCGAAATGTATATTATATATATATATATTATTTTATTTTATATAGCGCCAGATGCAATTTTTAATTGTTCGTGGCGCTTTGTAAGACAAATAGTTATAAAATTGCTAAATAAACGTGCAATTCTTTACAAACACATTATACAAGCTAGTTAAAATAAGAACATAAAATACATCTAGTATAATAAAATATAATATAATAATCATATAATAATTTAAGATATATATATATATATATATATATATATATGTAAGTTAATTAAGAATAAAATACAGGTATGTAGAGTAATTAAATATACTAAAAATAGTTATCATAAGTAGAGCTAAATAGTGTTAATATTATGTAGAAATAAGAATGTAAATAGGTATAACTGAAATAATGTAAACGAAGTTATAATTAATAAATAAATAAATAGTTTAATACATGTTAGTTGATTATGCTTGCAGTGCAGGTTTTAGTGACGCGTCAAGTGTGGTAGTGGGTAATTGTGGTTGTCACCTCTGCTTTCAGCTTCCACAGCTGACTAGCTTCTGCGAAACGACAAGCACAGTGTGGTGTGCCTTGTCTGCCAATACAACAGCCTCTCCTCAAATAAGACACTCGTCATAACCTCCTCGAGGTAACTAACGGATACTAGTCACCGTGAGGCACAAGGCAAAAACGAGGGATCTCGAAGCAGCATGGAGCCTTAGAGGTGCAGTGTGCACGACCCACGGATGTGTGGACATGCTCTGGCGCTGTCACTAACCCATGTTCCAGCTATGGGCAACTAACATCTCAACTCAACCAGGAACACTTCCATACTGCCCTGGCATTAGCTGCACCATCTTTTTACGGAGAGGACACTCTGTTTTTCCATGATTCACAGGTAAAAAAAAACACATGAGATGGTAGATACCGCTCGATTGGCGTAGAGCATGACGCCAGGGACCACCTCCGATAGTGAGAGAGAAGTTTGTCTCATGGTCAGTATCCGCCCGCTCCAAATTGGGCAGCGCCCGGTCAATATGGATCTGACCCGCCACAGTCTGTATATCTGCCTGGGTGTGCATACCTATTATCAGTCTGCAATCCACACACCAACTGCAAAGATTCAACGAAAAACGTGCCTTGGCATGTAGAGTGTACGAACTATGGCCCCTAGCATGTCCCCGTTGCTATGATTTGATTAACGATTCCAGAAAAAGTGCTGTCATCGACCGTGAACTGGCCAAAAGGTCAGTTGATATGGCAGCACTCCAAGAAACAAGACATCTCGAGAAAGGCTCCATCCGAGAACTTGAGTACAAAATATACTGGTCAGGAAAACCTGCTGGCCCCAAACGTCAACACGGCGTTGGACTTGCTGTGAAGAACTCCTTATGCAACAAACTAGAGGGACCATATGTAATCTCTGATCGCATTATGATAGCGCGATTCTCTTTGGAGAAAGGTCACGCAAAGATTATATTTGCCTACGCACCAACGTTGATAGCTCAACCAGAAGTCAAAGATCTCTTCTATGCAGCACTTGCACAAGTAGTTGAGTCTGTGCCCAAATCAGAAAAGCTAATCCTACTTGGGGATTTCAATGTTCGCGTGGGCAATGACAGAGAATCCTGGCCCGTCACTATTGGTGCTTTCGGCATTGGGAAAATAAATGACACTGGACAGCGTCTCCTAGACCTTTGTCTCTGTGTAGCTAACACATACACACAATGAAAAGAACATCACAAAGTCTCCTGGATGCATTCCATATCCAAGACATGGCATCAACTATACCTCATTCTTATTAGGCGTGGCCATCTGAACGATGTCACTAAAACTAGATCATACCACAGTGCAGATTGCGTCACAGATCACAGTCTTGTTATTTCAAACATGAAATTGTCGCCTAAATCCACACAGAGGAAAACAACATGAGCAACCCAGGCCCTATGTGCAGATAATCCAGGCTTCTGCTCTCATTCAGAGGAACAGCTGCAGTCTATCATAGCGTTTGGCCTCAAAATCAGTGTCAAAAAGCCACGGGACTCAAGTAGCCAAGACACCTCTCAATGATGAAACACTCGAAATTGTGGAGAACTTCTCATACTTAGGTTCCATCATATCCAACAATTTCACACTTGACAAGGAACTTAACACACAAGTAGGTAAAGCTGCAACATTAGTTGGAAGACTCTCAAAAAGAGTTTGGCCCAACAAGAGCCTGACACTACATACAAAACTGAAAGTGTATCATGCATGCGTGTTCAGCATCCTTTTGTATGGTGCAGAGATCTGGACTACCTATCATAAACAGGAACTGAAATTAAACAGTTTCCACCTACGCTGCCTACGTACTATCCTTTACCAACCTGGAAATCCTGCAATGCTGCAACTCAAATCCACTAAGCAGCGTTCTAAAACAGAGACGGCTACGTTGGCTTGGTCACGTACACCGTATGCCCATTGACCGCCATCCTAAACAAATTGTGTATGGGGAGTTAACTGCAGGCAAACGACCAGTTGGTCGACCCCAACTGAGATACAAAGATATAATAAAAAGAGACCTGAAAGATTATGGCATCGATCCTTTGCACTGGCAAACAGTTGCTGAAGAACGACCTAACTGGCGAACCAGTCTTACTGGAGGTTCTGATATACACATCAAAGCTTACCAGATTCACCAGGCGATCAAGCTAGTGAGGCATCGTACTCGCAATCAGCCAACATGATGTAGGAAACAAAAGCATTGTCTTACGAGACAGAAGCTGGCCACCACTACTACTGCTACTGCCACTGATTCTGATATTCTTCTGCTGCTGCTGCTGCTGCTGCTGCTGCTGCTGCTACTGCTACTACTACTACTTTGACATAGGTCCGCCGAAGAGTTAACATGTCACTGCTGGCAGAGCGCAGGGCTCTTGCTGGTGTGTATGGACACACAAGATCGAACAGGTATTATGGCGCGTCGCTGTGCATATCTTTATATGTAAACACTAACAGCTTAAAGTCGATTCTGCGTGCTACAGGCAGCCAGTGAAGTATACACAACAGAGGCATGGCGCTATCACTCCGTGAGCGGCGTAGGATCAATCTAGCGGCCGAATTGTGCATTCTCTGAAGTCGAGCGATGTTGTTAACAGTAGTGCTGTATAGAAGCGTATTGCAATAGTCAAGACACGATGTAATAATTGCATTGACGACACGCTCCTTTGTCGTTGTTGGGATATAACGGCTCATTAATATGGCGGAGGTGGAATGCGCACACACTGACGATGCTTGACACTAAACACTTAAAATGATGACACCAACGTTACGAACATATCGGGAAGCAGTAATTGTAGCATCACCTACGCGAATTATACTGTCGACAACGAGCGCAGCGGCCGTCTATGGTACCACGGGGAGATATTCCGTTTTATTGTCATTCATGCACATGTCATGATGTCATCCACTGTTTGACGACATCAAGGCAGTCCTCCATACGTCGCAGAGTAGCACCCAGTGCTGTTGCAGTGAGATCAAAGTAACAATACAATTGCAGATCATCCGCGTAATGATGAAAGGAAAGTCCATGGGCCCTGATTATTTCGCCGATGGGTTGGACAGCGAGAATAGCAATGGTCCAAGCACCGAAACATGCGGCACACCCGTTTTCAAACATGTTGTACTCGATGATTCATCACGAAAGAACACTCGCTGGGTAAGGCCCTGCAGATAGGATTGCACTAGTTGAGCGCCTTGCCAACAATGCCGTAACGCAAGCGTAGCCACTGAATCATTATCTTGTGGTGATAGTATCAAAGGCCGCGCTAAAGTCAGAGAACAAGTGCCGTTCCATGTATATTGTCCATTGCGGCTTTCAATGTATTTGTTACACATAACAATGCGGTTTCTGTTGAAAGGTGTTTTTCTGTAAACTAATCGGAACAGTCCTCCATTCGCTGATCGGAAATATGAGAGATGATCTTTTGCGCGTCAACTTTCTCGATGACCTTGGACAGCTGGATTAGGTTACTAACTGGACGGTAGTTGTTGAGTGTGTCCGTGTCGAGTGATTGCTTCTTTAGCAATGGCCTGGCGATTGCCTGCTTAAGCACCACAGGCATAACTGCATTCTCGAGTGAGGCGTTTGTAATATAGGTGATGATAGGCACGACACTTTCCAAGTTGTCATTTTGTTGCTTAGTAGGAAGAGGCCTAAGAACGTACGTCTTCTCCATAGTGCCAAGAATAGTTGTGATTTCGGCCATAATAGTAGGCTCGAACACTTGAATGGAGTCATTAAGACAAGGTACCACGTCCGCTGCTGGATCTGCGGCAGTGCAAGTTAGTCAGTCGTTTATCGATCTTGTCTTGGAAGACACGTGAGAATGAATCACAGCTTTTCTTCGTTGAGCAGAATTCAGGAAGCTGCATTTGGTGGACATCAAGTGATCTCAGAATGCGAAATATGTTTTTGTTATTAGTGTTCTGTAATTCTTCGCGATAGTATTCGATTTTTTTTGCAGATATTAATGTAGTGCAGTAGTCGCGGGCGGTGACGTATAATTGGCGGTATATTCCAAGTTTCGTTCTTGTCCACATATTCTCCCATTTGCGCTTCTTCTCTCTCGCATTATCGATCGCAGCGTTGTAGCGTCAAGGAGCGAACGCGAACGTAGCGCCAAGGAGCGTGTTTGTCTAAACAGTCCGAGAGACAGGTGTTATAGGACGTTACTAATTCCACCGCTTGATGACCGTCAGCCTGAGCACATGCCAGCACAGGCAGATTTAATGTCATCACTGAACGCTGCAGTATCCATATTGCGGAAGTTGCGTTTGGCAATCACTGATGTTTCGACCAACGGTTTCAACACACTCAATGTCAATTCTATGCGGTACTGGTCCGATATCTATATGTATGTATATATATATACATACATATATAATAGATGATAACACTTTCTTTAAGTATAAACAAGATTCATATAAGCCATTTTTAAATAGTGTGTAAACGTTTATGTATCTACACAATACTGGATAAAAATATGACTCAGGCAATTTGATCTTCATAATGAAATATATATTGAATTAAATCATCTTGTAAAAATTCCAATTAAAAATTTCATCGACTGTGGTGGGGTAACTATGACAGTTACATGAACACTTTTTTCCTCATTCTGTTGCCCAGTATTGTGAAAGTGCACATTTAATATATTACTAAACTTTTTAAGATATGCACATGTGTGAATGCCTACGTTCAAGTGGTCCTTCTTGTCACGTCGATGTGCCCACACAGAGACCAGCAGGTGCAGTGACCAAGCGACAAGAACGACGATCAGCACTACTGGGTTGGTTCTGATGTCATACAAAATTTCGAAGTTGAATATATCAACTGGATTATGAGGAATACAATACTGGCCAGCGAAATCACTGAGGTGGTTGCAACCACATACCAAGTGTGAAGACGTCATTTCTGGCAAGAACTGTGTGTAAACATCAACCTGCTGACAACCAATAAATTAATGTTTAACCTAACTCTGGTTAAATGCATTCACCAATGGAGATAACATGACCTGTGCATATAGAGCAGAATAAAACAAAGATCACGCGATACAATTGAGAAAAAACCCATTTTACGTTGGATTGTACGTTTGTGCATGCAAGTGTTTAATATCCTTTCAAAATATCTTTGTTAAATCATGTTGTGTTAACGATTACGTAAACTATCCTCACGGGACATAATATGTGATGTTGTGATATGACTGACACGTACAATTCACTCACTCACTCGCACGTGCATGCGATTTATCACACAGTACACACTTACTTGACATCCATCATTCTTCCAATATTCCTTCTTTGCGTCCCAAATCACACAATCTGCCACATATCTGACGACCGTGACTTTAACTTTGAGTTCAACATCATTTTTAATTTCCTCCTTTCCTGAACAGAATCCACACGGACCTTTCGAGTGGCCTTTTGCACCAACTAGGGTGAAGTTACTGAATGGCCTTTTGCACCAAATAGGGTGAAATTACAGAGTGGCCTTTTGCACCAACTAGGGTGAAGTTACTGAGTGGCCTTATGCACCAACTAGGGTGAAGTTACTGAGTGGCCTTTTGCACCAACTAGGGTGAAGTTACTGAGTGGCCTTTTGCACCAACTAGGGTGAAATTACTGAGTGGCCTTTTGCACCAACTAGGGTGAAGTTACTGAGTGGTCTTTTGCACCAACTAGGGTGAAATTACTGAGTGGTCTTTTGCACCAACTAGGGTGAAGTTACTGAGTGGCCTTTTGCACCACCTAAGTTGCGAAGATGATAAGTACGTTAAACCATTTGCATGTGCGCAGACAATGAAATCTACTCATACACAAGCATACATCAAACATAATCACCAAACGTCATGGAAAACATCAAAAACATATTTTAACTATAATTTTACATTTGTGACAAATGGCGCAGGTATATTGTACATCAATCGTGATGTAATAACATGTTCAATTAAAGGGTGGTACCAAGTAGCTGTCGTTGGAGCAGCTTCCAGGGAAACACGGGTGGTTCAACTAACACTGCCTTCCCATCAATTAAAAACCTCATTAGCCGTCTCATTACAGTTGCAATACGCACCATTGTAATAGTCGATATCCGAAATGTCATGTCTTTTTGTTCGCTAGACGGCGTCCGTGTATAAACGCAATGCATCGCGGTTCGATTGTAGGCGGAAGTACAACTTGTATCAATTTCATCAAAGAATTCAGCATACCAACAACAATGCTTGTTTATAATAAACAGGAATCACAACGATAGCATCGGATAGCAAAAATCGGTTGATCTGACGTTTAAATAATTTCGAACGCCATTGAACATGCGTTGACATAGATACGCGATTGTTTCGGCGCACGACAAAATATTCGCACGAATTACGTATTGTATTCGGTAGAAAATGTCACGCGATGTCACCCTATTGTTAACTTTATATTCTGCACCGGAGGCGCCAGAGTTACTCCGGGTATCCTCTCTTATAACATACACCAGCTATTCCTATCCGATGAAAACACCGTGTCAATGCACTATCACTGTCTTATTGTAGTGGCACAAGTGTTCTACAGGTATCCATACGAATTACCCAACTCCTGACTGGTACAGGGAACGTGGGATTAGTGGCAATCTCAATAGTTCGTTAGAACAGCTGTAGTGTTGCATTAAGGGCAGCCCTAGTCTCGCTTATCTCACTCTCGCTCGTTGTTCTTAGGCAGATTACCGGGTGATTCTCATCGTTAATAGTGAGTTGCACCACTTTTACCATTGGCGAATATTAGATCAGTCAATGCGCATAAAAATAAAAAAGAAACACTGATTTGATTTCGTTTGTCTCTTGTTGCTGAGCTTTCAAGGTGGGTATTCAGTAGATGTTACCATGATTTTGCACCAGATTTGGGGAAGTTCAGAGTTTTATATTTTACGTACGTGATGTGGGACCGTCTTACCTCAGAGGGCCGTTCTGTCCCAGGTTACCCTACTCTCGTCAACACGCGATCCCGCAATGCATTGTGATTATACAGGGACGACGTCCAGCGATAAAAAATGTGACAATCCAGGTAACGACTACAAACTCCCGTCAGTGGCGCCACTCAGCACATCCCCACTGCCATAACTTAATTATCAATACAAAATGGACAGAGTGATATGTTGGCTGGGCAACGCGATTGTTGTTTGCGACGTGTTACATCATTGCAACTGTTAACTTGAATATACGGTTTTCAAACAAAAACGTTATTTTGATCCTGTGCAAACTGCACATCAAATGCAAGTTGTGGCAACAAACTCCCCGACGGTCATTCAGCATATCATCACTGCCACAACTTGATTATCAATACAAAATGAACAGTGCGTAATGGTATTAATCGCCTCTGTGGCTGGGCAACTCGATTTTTTTTTCCGACTTCTGTTAGCAATTCTCCATGATTGAGGCTACCCGGAGTAACCCGTGGCACCTTGCTAACCAAAACAAACGTTATTTTGTTCGTAAACACGTTTCCAATGCAAACACCATCCACAATTGTCTTGGCAAAAGTTAGGAGTTTACCATATGAACCAAAGATGTGTAGAATCTGCACATCTAATGTAAGTTTTGTGGTGAAATAGTGAGTTACATTACATTCACTGTGTGGTGCCGCTGGTGGGGAGTTTGTTGTGGCAGTGGCGATACATTTACTATGTGGCGCCACTGGTGGGGAGTTTGTTGTGGCAGTGGCGAAGTGGTGTGTGACTTGCAATACATTCACTATGTGGCGCCACTGGTGGGGAGTTTGTGGCAATGTCGAAGTCATGTGTGACTTGCAATACATTCACTATGTGGCGCCACTGGTGGGGAGTTTGTGGCAATGGCGAAGTCATGTGTGACTTGCAATACATTCACTATGTGGCGCCACTGTTGGGGTGTTTGTAATTACTATTGACGTTAGACAAACCTTGTTGACTTTAGTCAAACATTAAGAGTGGTGGCATGACAACGCGACAGTTGAAAGCATTGGAACATTTCCTTTGTAATGCTTCTTTCCCCGTGGTATGATCTCGCTGCATCTTACTCCCGCGAAACAAACCGAATCACCTCTGCATTATGTAAAACATTCGCTCCAGTGGACGTTTCTCGCCATGTTAAATTCATGACACACAGGAAACGAACAACAACCAACTTTCGTTCCCTCTACCGACGCGCCTCGATTAACTTGGTCATTGTGCTGAATTCGTTTTAGTGTTCGCCTTAACTGATGACTACTGAATACATTATTGCGCCCACAAAACATTGAAAAGGTTGCCACAAACTGCAGTTACAAATTGCGTAATACCTTTACTGAGAGCTGAGCGGAAGGGATGAAGATCCACACCTCCAAGTGACTTCAATGTTCAAAGGGACTACGAAGTAAACGTCAATATTGTGCGTTCGTGCGTGCGTGCGTGCGTGCGTGCGTGTGTGCGTGCGTGCGTGCGTGCTTGTGTAAATGCATAGTTTTGTTAACTGTTTATCTAGCATTTAATTACGTGCTGTTGAGTATCACCTTACGGACACCTCGATACTACGATATCAGTTTTTTACGTTGATTTTATTCTTTGTATACTGTATATTTTATTTTTTGTATACTGTATATTTTATTCTTTGTATACTGTATATTTTATTCTTTGTATACTGTATATTTCTACAATACGATTTCGACGTAAATACACAAACAAACGAGAATCGTTTGAACTTGGGCTCCTGATTGACATGACAGACGTGTCTTGTTGACTTAAAGACCTTAGACAGACATCAACAGTGATACTATGACAACGCAACAGTTAAATACAGTGGTATATTTAGCTCGTAATACTTCTATCTGATGGGGCAGGGTCTCTGCCCCCTCCCCCCCCGATATAAACAGTGATTTGCCTAGGCGTTTTGGGTCTGCGCGGCGCCATGCCAACCAATCGTAACGCCTGCTTGCCCGGCGCCATGCCAACCAATCGTAACGCCTGCCTGCCCGGCGCCATGCCAACCAATCGTAACGCCTGCCTGCCCGGCGCCTTGCCAACCAATCGTAACGCCTGCCTGCCCGCCCGGCGCCTTGCCAACCAATCGTAACGCCTGCCTGCCCGGCGCCTTGCCCTGCCTAAGCGCCGCCAATCAGCCCCCATCCGCCGACGTTTACCATTTTAAAATGCGCGCTATATGCACGTTTGAAAACAGGAAGCTAGCCATGCCGCGTGGTTATCACGTGGTATACCATGAGACCAACATAAAACGGAAAATCACAACAGATGAATCCGACAACGGGCGCATCTACTGAACAACGCAACGGTGCGTGTTCCGGATAAAGAGGGTTACTGTATATATTCAGTGTAAAACCAAGGACTATTTAATTAACATTCTCACGAAATGATGCAAAATTGGAGGAAACAAATGTGTTGCCAGTGTTTCTTGGTAGTGTTTATTTTGAGAGTTGATAATACGTGTTTCACCTAAGTTTATGTATAGGCGACATAGGGTATGCCTAGAAGAGAGACGAAAAAGCCCGTGTCGCTAGTAGTATAGTATCCCTACAGAACTATGCCATGAAATAAGTTACGTTATGATAAATATTGATTGGAATAAGTTACATACCTTGCCTTCCTGCAGCAGCCAGGACCCGGCTGCACAAGAAGGACAAATGACTCACCCATTGAGCCTGACCATGGGGGGTCTAAATAAAATGTGTTGTTGTACTGGAAAGTAACGTTTTTTTATCTGTTCAATTACACATTTTTCATGTATGTCATGTGATAGGTTGCCCCAATTCTGCTCGCTTGTCCTCATAATATTTTCACGCGCGCGAATTTGCCCTTTTTTCAGCACCATGCCCTTTTGAAAACCTAGGCAAATTACTGATAAAACACACCACATCACCTGTCAATGCTGTGTAGCGTTCGCTCCCGTTCACCTTAGTAGTGATGATAAATGTTTGACAGACATATACGTCATTTTAGAGGAAACGAAGAACAACTGTCTTCCGTCCGGCACACACGTCGAATAATGTTTTTATTCTGGTGAATTATGCTCTTCTCACATAGTGATTATTATATAATGAATTCCACGGCGTAAGAGACGGATCTTTCGGTTCTTTTTTTGTCGACCGGAGCGTGCCTCCGCCCCTTAATCGGTGTAACAGTATATATGTTCCGTGTGTCTTTGGACCGTTGGACCATGTGTCCGTGCATGTAAGTGTTGGAGATTCGGGTGTTTATGGCCGGTCGTTGCATGTGTCCGCGCCTCGCAACCGACATAATGTTCGCGTGGTTCCGGTCGGAGCATACGTTTCTGCCCTTATCGCATAGCGTACACACAAGTGCTGCGTGGCTTTGGACGGTCGGAGCATGCATTCGTGCCTTCAACGGCGTAACTGGAATGACCCGTGTGATTGCCCAGTTGGAGAACACGTTTGTGCCTCTATCGGATAACAATGGAAAGTTTCACATGGTTTTGATCGGTCGAATCATGCATCCGTGACTTCAACTCCGTAAGTGGCGGAAATTTCGCCTGTCTTTCTTTTCCCGGTCGGAGCACACGTCCGCGCCATCATTGGCATAACTTCATCGGCGTAACTGCAGTTTCGGATGTCGTTGGCAGATCTTAGCATTTGTACCTGCTTCATCGGGGTAACAGACGGTAGTTTCGGATGTCTGACGATCGTAGGATGTGTACGTGCCTTCATCGGCGTAACTGACGGCAGTTTCGGATGTCGTTGGCAGATCGTAGAATGTGTACGTGCCTTAATCCGCGCAACAGACGGCAGTTTCGGATGTCTGACGATCGTAGGATGTGTACGTGCCTTCATCGGCGTAACTGACGGCAGTTTCGGATGTCGTTGGCAGATCGTAGAATGTGTACGTGCCTTAATCCGCGCAACAGACGGCAGTTTCGGATGTCGATGGACGATCGTAGTGTGTGTACGTGCCGGAAAGTGGCCCACTAGCGCACCAATTTAGAGTGTGTCAATAATTGAGCATCCACGAAGAGTGTGTGATGCGCGGTGCCAGAGTAGTTGTATCTCCACCAGGTCAAGCTACAATGTTGCAGCTTCTTCACAGTGTCCACAGCGGTGTAGTGAAGGTGGAAGCATTGGCACGCCCTTACACATGCTGGCCCGGTATTGACTAATGATAATGAACTCATAGCCCAACATTGCGAAGCGCAGTGTGAAGAAAATGCGCGAAATCCGACTAGAGCACCACTTCGACCTTGGTTATTTCCAAGCCATGGTTACGGGTTCATCTAGACTATGTGGGTCCAATTGAGAACAACATGATCCTGGTAGCAGTCGATGCTTACTCAAAATGGATCGAAGCTAAATTCGTGCATTTATGAACAACTCAGGTGAGTATTGAACAATTGCGTGGATTGTTCACGACACGTGGTTTGCCAGAGACTATTGTTACGTATAATGTCACTTGTTTCACTAGTGCCGAATTCCAGCAGTTCGTCGAGAGAAACAACGTCCAACACATCACATTACCAGCCTATCATCCATCTTCTAACGGTCTTGCGGAATGGG
Source organism: Lamellibrachia columna (assembly GCA_963662155.1). NCBI lineage: Eukaryota > Metazoa > Annelida > Polychaeta > Sabellida > Siboglinidae > Lamellibrachia > Lamellibrachia columna. Next base: position 22,462,271 of record OY759273.1, on the reverse strand, counting down.
TGGTGCAACTGGTGAAGAGGGGATTGGTGAAGTTGAAGGATGGAACAATGGAGACTTGACTGTCTCGCTACCTGATGACCTACAGAGTGGCTCCTCACAGCTCTACGGGAAGCTCGTCGAGTGTAATGTCTATGGGCCGCAAACTGCGAACGCTGTTGGTTGGGGTACATCTTAGCATCAGCAGTAATGTTTACCAACATCAAGAAAACATGACTGAGTGCTACAATAAGAAGTCAAAGGAACGATGCTTCAACCCAGACGATATGATCTACGTCAATAACCATACACAGAGTGCACCTAAGTGGATTCCAGCTTTTCTGCAAGAACAGAGCAACGTCATTATACCAGGGACAGCTGATGGACAAGTTTGATTTTTGCGTGAAATTATTCTAAAACGAGACGAGCGAAACAATTTAATTGAGGAAGCTTATATAAATAGCTTACCTTCTGAAGTGGCCGTACATGTCAAACTGCAGAGCAGCATAGCTCGGAAATAGAAGCAGAAGTCCGGGGGTTGCAGAGTTGGTGGACGCCTCGGCGTTGTCGAACGGCGCAAAGGCAATGTCGCTCTTCAGCTGTGATGTTCGCTGTCGCGCAGACTCGCAAGATCACTCCTGACACAGTCGGATGACTATTTGCAAAGCAAAATGTCAGTTGACTAATACTTTGGCTCTACGGGCGATATTATATATCACATAGTTTCGACGAAATATCGATCAAACGCAACTCGGCAGTCTGTGATAGCCGCCTGATGACAGCTGTTGCTGGCCGCTTGACCAATGATAATTTTTTTACTGTCACGTCATCGAGATCATCCGATGACCTGACGGCAGGTATGCGTTCAAGTGGTCGAGTACTTGTGTACTTAAGTACCACAAGTACTATACTTGTACTTGCCATTTTGCTGAGCGCAATACTTGTACTTGTACTTGACCATCAAAGTACTTGCACTTGGCAAATAATTTCCCAAGTACTTTTTATGTTTTCGTTAAATATTTGGCTCTATTTCAAGAATTGGGAAAAATGACCGTGTGTTTACTGTTATATTTTTTTTTTCTCACAAAGCGTCACGACATGAAACATAAATGGTGCAAAAAATAACAGCAATGAAAATGACCGTATGTTTATTGTTATTTTGCACGCAGCATAATGACATGAAACATAAATGAGGGTGCAATAACAAGTGGTAATAATACATAGTTAATACACTGTAATGATATTAATTGATCACACTGTTCACGTTATGTCTGTCAATGAATAGTTAAGGGCAATGTTTGATGTTGATTGGTTTATACGCATAAATTATGACAAATATGTATTTTATTAATGGAAAAAATATATACATCAGACCAGGGGCGGAAGTACTTGGTACTCGTGCACTCGAGTGCACTTTTTATAACTTATGGGTCATGTACTCGTACTCGTACTCATTGTACTCAGATTTTACGAGTACATTATAAGTACATCTGAGTACTTTCTCAAAGTATGCTGTGAAAATTAATGTTTAGTTGTAGTTAACAAAATAAAACTTTACTGAAGTATGTGAATGTACAACTATTTTTTTATACTTTGTTATTTCTGATTGATTACCACCCTTACCATTCCTCCACATAGTACACCCTATTTTCCAATAACCATGACTATGATACCCAAAAAAGGCAACAGGCAGCATCTTTTCCCAGTCAGAAACACCCTGTTAAGCAAACAGTTATAGGCTAATAGTTCAGGCCATAATCAGTTTGTTTAATTAAGCCACTAGGATGTCTATAAAGGGCCGTTCATAAGTTGACCCACCAGTTAGCCATTAAATGCCTTTGATGCAGTCAGGAGACCATGCCACTTGGCTCTGGCTGTGACAGTGCTAACTGCTAAGAACTGCCAGCTGATGCTTCCTCTGTAGAAGTAAGGTGACTCAAGCCAGTCTGCCATGTCATGCACCAGTATAATCTGGTGCCAACTGTATGGCTAAAAAGGGGATTTTGAGCCTGTTGTATTGGCATGTTCTAACCCTCTAAACAACCAGTAGTCTAAGATCAGAAAATATAAATTGCAAACTTCTAATATAAACATATTGCAAATTGCAACACTGCCTTTGTGTACCTTAAGAAGACAAACTGAACTTATGCATAAGCACGTAAATTGGCATAATGTGGTCTTTATTACAAACAAGGACAAACAAAACTTTTCAAATTGCCACACTTCCCCTTTGTTGCAATTTGGACAAATGTTTTCAACTCTACCCCTTCATTTGATGTACGTGTTTATGGGGCGGTATGTTTAGTCACTGGTAGACTAACTACACATATATTTTGCCATGTATATATGTTTGTATAATGGATGGGTTTGTAAAAGGTAACCATATTTTTGGGGTTCCCATTTTTGTGCTGGGATAGGCATTCGTCTGTCTTCAAGTATAGATAACATATAATATAATATAACATATAATATATATAATATTTATTGCGGTAAACTATAATTATGTTGTATGGGTCTACGGAGAACTTAACAAAGTATGTTACGACTATCGGATATATTTTCTTTAGAAAAAAGCAAACAAAATATGTGACAGTGATTAATTTAAGTTGATCCTTATTTAGTTAATTGATTAGACCACACCCACTGTCTAGATCTGGAGGACTCCTAACTGATCCTTGATTGCAATTGCTAACAATTAGTCATGTGCTTCATAACAATGAACTCAACGGGGGATCAGTGAAGACATGCAACATGTCTCCTTTGATACAAAATGCCAGCATTGTGTGCCTTGACTTACATAATGAAACTGTTTAAAGTACTTTGTACTTGTATTTGAATTTTTCACAAAGTACTTGTACTTGCCTCTATTTCTTAGACGAGTAATTGGACTTGACAAAATTGAAAGTACTTGTACTTAAGTATATTGCCCATGTACTTGACCCATACCTGCCTGACGGGGACGTCGATGTTTCTTTGAGTAAAAGTTCAGATAAGTTTAAAATCACGGTAATTGATAATCAAGAAATTGTTTTGAATATATTTAATTTTTGTCCAGATGCATAACAGTAAGTATTAATGATGCTTAAACATGACATTATCATAACATTACAGACAAAACGGATTACCTAGCAATTTAAAGAAACCACGTTGACATTATTTACAAATCGTCATTCTATTGTTTGGAATGTTCTTCCAGAATTCGTCAACAATTCAAAAGTGACTTCGGATGCTAAATCCACTCAAAATCAGTTCATTTCAAACAAGATGTGCCAATAATATTAGCAACCAAATACAATTTAAAATATCATATCAACTATCCCCGAATTGAATTAAGTAGTTGTGTAATATTGTGTAAAACCCTTCCGTGATCAACCATCGATAACACTCCGCCTCATAGTACGTTGTCATCCGTCCTCGACCGCGATTGTACCTTTGTCGCCATATTTCCAGTCCGGAAGCACCACAAGCAATGATAAGCCTTTACAACAACTATTTTTCCTTTGGAAATTTTAGTTTAAAATTGTGTTTTATGCGAACTGTGTATGATGCATGAAATCATTTTGTGTTTTGCCAATTTTACCTCTGACAAAGCAATGTGTTCCCAAAGGAAAATGTCTTAAATTTTTATCCATGTCTTATTGTATCATTCTTATCAATATTATATTTTCGACAAGACTATAAGTATATCATATATACATATAATATTGCATATATATGGTACGCTTAGTAATGTACAACTTTAAATGAAAATATAACACAATTAGTACAGTGGTCATTGTTGTTATTGTGTAAGAATTATTATTGATGCATACGTATGCGGTTTCTAATTTTTATTTTATTTTTATTTTTATTTTTATTTTTATTTAATTTAATTTAATTTAATTTAATTTTAATTTTATTTTAATTATTATTAATGCACACGTATGCGGTTTCTAATTTTAGCACAAAGGAAAATAGATATGTTTAATCTGTTCAACGTTGTAACCTTCAACTGGACTCATCGTTGTCTCTTGAGAACATGTCATAGTTATATCCGGAAACGTTGCATATGTCCAGAATAATTCCATGCAAACGGCTTTAGGGAAACGGCAATACCCGTTTTCACAACGGGGTATTCAGGTCCACGTGCGTTTGTATTAACCCTGTGCTAAATGTGCTTTCTGGCGAGGGAATTGTACATTATCAGAATTCTAAACAAATCGGATATAAATCACACTTGAAAGTTATAGGGCCTATGTGAGAAAACCAGTCAAAGGCATGTAGTATTTATTTACTTTTTGTGTGACAACTGTGTCAATATAACTGATTTTTTTATTAGTTCGAATTCTGCGCATATACTAATAACATGTTAATCTCATTTGATGAGTTAACTTTAGTCATTACTTAGTTACCGATATTCCGGGGAAACATCCGGGTCTGGTGAACGCGTGCACAGTCTTGTTGGTAGGTGGTGCAGAGAGCAGTGAAGACGACAGTGGTGCCACATCGCGGAGTTAATTGAGGCTTGGTGTTGGCAGATTCCTTGCCATATCGCATGGCGCTACTGTGGGGAACACACCTAGAGAGGTCGGTATAGGGAAAGGTCCATATTAGGAAAATACCTCTTCCGCAGGGCCGTACCAAGTGAGTTCAGGGGATTTGCGCGAACCTCATTTTTTCGGCGAAACCTCCTTTTCGGAAATATATTCACCCAGCCAATGTGTCCATCTGTAATGTACACTGCACCGGATAAAGTCGCCATCGACTGTTCCAACGAACAATTAGCTGCAGCACAAATATTAGTTCGCTATGTCCTTCCCTGTGCCACCCCGTTCTGTCGATGTCGCATTTGCAGACGGTGTTTTTCTTTTCCCTGATGGCATCCGGACGCGACTCACTGTCAAACTGGTCTTTTCTTAGTTCTTCTTTACACAGACTTCCCGAAAGGTCTATTTGGTGATCAGCGTTATATCAACGGCCATCAAACAACTATTTGGTTATATCAACGGCCATCAAACAACTTGCGGTGCTCGACGACGGTAAACTTCGAAGTCGCACAGCCGCTGGTACCGGAAGTTGACGGCAACGGCGCACTCACATCACCGCTAATACCGGATGTTGACGGAAACGGCGTAGTCACATCGCCGCTAATGCCGGAAGTTGGCGGTAGTGGCGCAATCGCAAAGTCGCCGATGACGGCAGTCGACGGCAACGGCGCAGTCACACCACCGCTGGTACCGGAAGTAGACGGCAACGACGCAGTCACACCACTGGTACCGGTAATTGATGGTAACAGAGCAGTCGCGCCAGTGCTGGCGACGGAAGTGAGCGGTACTGGAGCTATGACTGCAATGCATGTGCCACGCGTGAGTGCATCTATTTATTTGATTTTGTTTTCTCGATAATGTGTTGCGATGATCCGTCAACACATTTAGGAGGCATATTCGACCGTAGCTCAATTAAACATGGAGCAATTCCAGGGACCAGAATTACACATTACTGTAGAGTGACTCACATAGGGACTAATGTTTCACGTCACATTTTGCGTTACCCTCGAAACAAATAATATTCACGATATAGACGTGTTTCTAGGCGTAGACAATAGCTGTAACATTTGGCCCGTGCATAGCTGACCCGTTTTGCCCAAGCAGGTAAATTCATCGATGCGAACCAATACTGGATGTCGACAAATGTCGACCGTGACTAGCAACATGTGATTATACATTACATAGAACATTTGTGGCGAGTGTATTATATGTGAAGAAATATATGCAAAAATAATCGGTACTTCAACTCGATGAGTGAGAATATACGATTATTCAGTAAGCTATGCCTACTATGTCTAAGCTATGCCTACTATGTCTAAGCTATGCCTACTATGTCTAAGCTATGCCTACTATGTCTAAGCTATGCCTACTATGTCTAAGCTATGCCTGCTATGTCTAAGCTATGCCTGCTATGTCTAAGCTATGCCTGCTATGTCTAAGCTATGCCTACTATGTCTAAGCTATGCCTGCTATGTCTAAGCTATGCCTGCTATGTCTAAGCTATGCCTGCTATGTCTAAGCTATGCCTGCTATGTCTAAGCTATGCCTGCTATGTCTAAGCTATGCCTACTATGTCTAAGCTATGCCTGCTATGTCTAAGCTATGCCTGCTATGTCTAAGCTATGCCTGCTATGTCTAAGCTATGCCTACTATGTCTAAGCTATGCCTGCTATGTCTAAGCTATGCCTGCTATGTCTAAGCTATGCCTACTATGTCTAAGCTATGCCTGCTATGTCTAAGCTATGCCTACTATGTCTAAGCTATGCCTACTATGTCTAAGCTATGCCTACTATGTCTAAGCTATGCCTGCTATGTCTAAGCTATGCCTACTATGTCTAAGCTATGCCTGCTATGTCTAAGCTATGCCTACTATGTCTAAGCTATGCCTGCTATGTCTAAGCTATGCCTACTATGTCTAAGCTATGCCTGCTATGTCTAAGCTATGCCTACTATGTCTAAGCTATGCCTGCTATGTCTAAGCTATGCCTGCTATGTCTAAGCTATGCCTGCTATGTCATGACATCTTCTAATAATAAAAACCGTATTGTGTTTGCAGTGTTTATATATATGTGACTTGTCCAGGTTGTTTATGCCGTAAGGCGAGTTAATTGCTTGAGCGCTGCGCCGTGCTATGGTGCGACTTATTGGACGAGATAATTACAGGTCGTCCGCCCTTCACGGCTAAATTTAATGACGCGTTCGTACTTTATGTTAGTAATCTTTCAAAATTATTTCACGGTTGACTACGTTTGACAACATGTTAGTTCAGAAAGGCTGAATGCTTCCCAGCGAACACGTATGCTCGATTTGAATCTTTTATGAAGAAATCCATGCAGAAATAAACGTTACTTCAACTCAACACTCAATATGCGTTTATTCAGAATGCCTACTATGTCATGACATCTTCTAATAATAAAGACCGTATTGCGTGGGCAGACGATGGGCTGGCAGTGTTCATATATGTGACTTGTGCAGGTTGTTTACGTCGTAAGGCGAGTACTGTATTAATTACCCCATGTTTAGCCGTGCTATGGTGCGACTTACTTGGCGAGATAATTACAGGTTGTCCGCGTTTCACGGCTAAAGTTAACGACACGTTCGAACTTTATGTTAGAAGTCTTTCAAGATTTTCACGGATGACTGCGTTTGACAAGGTGTTAGTTCCGTTGAATCAGTCATCCATCTAGACCGGTGTTCCATAAGGGTGGTGGAAACGCATTTGCCAAAACACGCACGTAAGCACACACACACACACACACACACACACACACACACACACACACACACACACACACACACACACACACACACACACACACACACACACACACACACACACACACGAACGAACGAACTCGAGAACGCACGAACGGACGAAATCACGAACGCACGAATGCACACACATTCAAACACATAAATGCATACATACGTACATACATGCATACATACATACATACATACATACATACATACATACATACATACATACATACACACATACATACATACATACATACATACATACATACATACATACATACATACATAGAAATACGCAGAAACGAGCACACGTAAGTACGCATGCCTACACACACACACATTACACAAACGCACTCACGCATGCAAATTACTGCGCACTCTCACATACAAACCGACGCACGCACGCACGCACGCACGCACGAGCGCGCGCGCACACACACACACACGTGCACATGCTCACACGTACACAAATTCACATATACACGCACGTACGCACGCAAGCACACTCACATGCAGGCATACATACATAGATACGTATATACATACAAACATACATACATACATACATACATACACAAACATACACAAACACACACAAACACACACACACACACACACACACACACACACACACACACACACACACACACACACACACACACACACACACACACACACACACACACACACATATATACATACATGCACACATACATACATACATACATACATATATACACATGTACGTATGCACGCAAGCAAACACGTATGCACACACGCACATTCACACATACATTGTTGTGTGTGTTGGGTATTATGTCATGAGTATCTGTATTGTCTCTTCTGTTTTCTATAGAGAACATATCGTTTTAATGGTATGCAAGGCTAATGCAAACCTTACAAACTCATATCCATGCATAACCATCCCAAAAATCACTTAGAACCTTTTCTAACTGTTGAACTTCACATGAGTCTCAGTACAGAAAGTTCACATACGATCACTGAACATATCAACACGTGAGCCAATCTAGTAAGTGCTCCTATTGCTTCTACTTCAGACGGTGCCTTTGGTTCTGTTAGTCGGGACGGACTTACTTCAGCCAGACACTGTCTCCAAGCGCACATGGTTATTATAGACCACGAATGTAGACGTTCCTGATGGAGCGATGATTTACTATTCAAGCGCGTTCTAGGTCCACATCCATAATTCATAGTATCGTACGCTTGAAGTCGCAGTACGCCAATATTCATAAACAACTGAAGGTAATCGTGCCAATCAGCAAAAGAATGGCGCAGGTGCAAACAGGTGATCATGCGAGCTAGAAGTAGCACAATGTGTCAGAACTCTGCAATATGCTAGCTTTGCCACGAATTACCTGTATGTTAAAATTGCAACAGTATCGAGCAAATTGATACGCATCAGAGAATATATACAGAGCACCAATGATTGTAAAACGAAAAACAACACAAATTAAATCATACTAATCGTAATAGTGTATTCGGAAAACAGAGAGGAAAACAACCAAGGTCATGTGAGATAAAACGTTATTATCAAAGAACAAATACAATGTCAATAACTGACCGATTACCACATAAACATATCACGTTGGCGAATTTATATTAAGTTTGGTCGCAGTTCCTTCACGAATGTCAGCTATGAACTTGAGTTCTCTTCGGCTGGCCACCAAACTATTTCCCCGAAGGTGAAGTCGAATCATTGCATTTTTCTGTTTATGTGTGTATGAATATACAGTAATTATATTATGCCTATTCGTCTAGAGTATGTCTATTTTGTTTCGGCAAAGTAGATATCGCCTAATGGGTATATATTCATACAATTATACCTGAAATATGCGCCGTTCTTTGTCAATTTGTTAACACTAGTATTGCCATGAACAGATCAGTTCGTGGCATGATACAGTAAAAGGATACACCCAAACATTTCATTATTTTGAGCCTCATCCGTGTGAAAGTAAAATTAAAAAATTAAAAATATACATTACATGCAGGGCACATGTACGATGTGTCAAATGTGGTAAAATAGTGATGTCAGTTATGTCAATCAATAATAATTACTGCCTAATTGCAGTATCGATTATGTCAATATTTCTATAACAAGCACTCTCGTGATTAGAAGATTGCAATCAAGTGCGTGGTGATTGATAATAATGGTGGCGTACTTTTGTATATATCCTAAATTTCGATATACATCTGTACCTTAAATGCTACTGCGCGACGTCACGATCAAGTGGAATTATATATCCGACTACCAGAGACGTCAGTGAGGCACGACCACGGCAGACGGAGGAGGCACCGTTGAGCGACGGGTACAAGACGTTAACACAGCGGCGGAGACGGAGACGGTGGAGGCTATCGACATATTGGGGATCACCAACCTCAGCAAATAGCGAGTTCACTGCATTCAATCGTAAGAATACTCTTAATTTGTATGATTGTACACGGTTGTACTGGTGATTGTACACGGTTGTACTGGTGATTGTACACGGTTGTTCTGGTGATTGTACACGGTTGTACTGGTGATTGTACACGGTTGTACTGGTGATTGTACACGGTTGTACTGGTGATTGTACACGGTTGTACTGGTGATTGTACACGGTTGTACTGGTAATTGTACACGGTTGTACTGGTGATTATGTTGTTGTTTTGTTGTGTGTCATATCAGAGACATGTTGCAGACGTGTTGTCAGTAACTTTCCCAGAAACCCTTTTTATTCTCTGTAGTGTTCTGTGGCAATGTTTAGCATATTACGTTTATGTAGTGTTTAACAATATGGGTCTACCGCAACGTTAATAATTAATAACCTGGAATAATAAAATTGAAGTAAATACACTCGTTTATGCGATTGTTTTAGGTTTACTGATATTATCATGTGTGCATACATACATACATACATACATACATACATACATACATACATACATACATGCATGTAGACACACATACACACATACACACACGCACAGACGCACACACACGCACGCACACACACACACACACACACACACACACACACACACACACACACACACACACACACACACACACACACACACACACACACACACATACACATCTATATACATACATTCATACGTATATACATAGTATACTAAGATTAAGAATCGCACGATGTCTTGCCATAAAAATAGTGTTTTTTTTAGACAGTACTCGTTTTCAGATAATATTTTATATTGAAAAAATACCATTTCCAAATCGTAGCGCCGGTTTTTGTTTTTTTCTTGCAAAACAATGTTTCGAACATATTACGATATGTAGACATCTTGTGAATATAGTTCAATGTCTTATATTATTCGTACTACGGCATATTCTCTCCCAACCAGCACGGCTGTTAGCATTTTGGTCGGGATTGCTCGCGCGAGGAAAGTGAGTTTATTAGCAGACTGCCGGTCTCTGCGGGACGGTGCCAATGTCAATGAAGCCAAATGATTTACTTTCTGCTTTAGAGAAAAAGGTTACACTAGATGAAAAGCAAACCAAAGAGCATGATAGGCAAAGCAAACACTGATAACACAGATTAACTTATTAGTTACAATGAATTTAATAACATAAATGCCGAAAGGAATAATAATTAAAAAAAACTAACATTTCGCCTAGGTCCGCGGAGATCCGAGCTCTACAGCGCACCAAACGAGAATCGTTAAATGCACAGCTCAGATGATGATAAGATCATGGGTACACACAACACTTGGTATAAATAAGCATGATAAATAAATAAAACAATTATATAATTGTGCTAAATAAAGTCCGTGATAAGTTTAAGTTAAAGCACCAGTGTTGGGCAAGGGGAATTAAATTAGGAAACGTGGCCTAAAATGTCCGCGTAACTGATGCATAACATACGTCGTTTTTGTTTCTATATATCTATTTGCACGTAACGCTTACATTCAGCGATCCTCGGAAAATAGGTTTTCTGTGTTGCATGTTGTGTTTTGAACGAAAGTTATGGCGTGCATTTTATCTCAGCAACGGCTTGTCTCGAAATAAGGAGAGGACATGTTCAATTATAAAAACTTCATTCCAATAATTGAATATAACGCACTGGTGTTTTATTTATTCATATTAGTACTTGAGCTGTGTGTCTGTGCTATTCTCGACAACATATTTACATGTATGTACGAACACCATAGCTCGTGTCCAGTTTATGACGTACAGACGAACGACGTCGATCGAAATACAGGGTCAAGTATTTATTGGATGCACACGATCAAAACGCCAGCGTTCTTGCTCTGTATTTATTTTTTATTGGATACGTTTAAAACAAAATATGTATGTTACTTATAAGTGAAAGCTACAACTTTTAATGTTTAGAGTATATGCAACACGTCGTGTGTTCGTGATCTGAGCCGTGCATATAAGCATGATAGCTTACACAGGAACGATGCAAAAGTTGTCCAGGTTAAGTTTAGTTTTAGGACCAACAAGTTGGTGCTTATTTACAATCGCCTCTCTATCTTACATTATTGAAAATAGTCTTATTTAGATGTATCGTAGTAGCTTTGCTGCAATAAATTCATTGCCGCTGTTAATAAGGAGGTGACTAGCTACATTTATAAATCTGCATGGGAAACGCTGCATAGCTGTTTGTAAAAGTACGTAAGTATATAGCGCGGTATCTAGTTCCTGGAACTATTCAAAGCGCTTTACCCCTGGCAGACCTGATCATTTTAGCGCCATTTCGACTTCTCTGGGAAGCATTCAGCCACGCTACAATTACTGTGCGCATACTATTCGTTCAGATACCCACCTCTGTCTGTAGCCAGGTACTCATTTATACAACCGAGTGAACTGTAGCAACGTGGGTTGAACGAAATTGCCAAGGCTTCGAAACGGCAGCAAGAAGATTCGAACCCGGGTTCTCTCGATTGAGGGCCCAACGTTCTAATCGCTACACTACAGCGCACCACGTTGTTGGAGATGTCGCCTTAGTGATATACTCATTATAAGAAAAGCAGTATGCTTACTGTCTCCGAGTGCACTCGCTGACATGTTACCCACCACGAATGCTGACGTTTATAAACAAGTATTCAAAATCTGCCACAAACACGAATAGTTAACTCATAGAAGACCGTGTGATGACGTGGCGGACTTTATTCATAAACATGTGGCGGTAATCAAGAATATCAAAGGCAATAATGGTGCATGGTATTGTGAGCTATGAATAGAAGATCCCACCATTACAGCGTTAACCGGAGGACTATTTTTGAGACAGACTATGTGCTGCGTCAGAATGGTGACCATTAAATATTTTAATAATATGTGCGATACGTAAGATACGCCTCAAGGTCCGTTCTGTAAAATGTAGACGAATAAATGTATGTGGAACAATACATTTTTCAGTGAATGATAAGCATTAATATTTGTGGAAAGAGAACACAAACGAACATGTATTGATAATCTAGCAGCCCGACTACGAAAGAACGCGACATACCTGTTAAAAGAAATGGTGGGTCATGATCGCCTATGTCTGGAACAGACGCGGCACCTGGTGGTGATGCTGATATGGTCCGTGGGTTAAATGCAACTGAAACAATTAGCTCAAACCATCAATCGTTCTTACTTACGCGAACGATATTTTGATACTATACATGTATATGGAATGCGCCATCGAACGACTGATCCCGTCCCGAGTCAGTTGTGTGTCTCTTGGTGACTGTGTAGGCCGATGCATGGCGCGTATTGCTGACCATGGATGATGCAGTCATAGGTGGGCAGACGACCCAGCGGAGGTTGACCGTTCTTCCGCTGATTTCTTCGGTCTTTGAGTAGTTGTCGTCGTTTCTGCTCAAAGTCCTGCAAGCCGGTGCTGCATATACGATGCCAGAGAGGGCGATTCGTTGTTGACTTTTCCGAGTGTAGTCAATTAGTATATGATCTCTTGTTATTGAGCTTAAATTATCATTAGTAGTAAATCGGCTAGTACCGCTGACAAGTAATTGGTTATTACACTCATTGGTGTTTGCTACGCTAAGTCGTAATATCGTGTGCATCTCGACTATAGCTTTTATTTCTGCATTTATAATGAGAAAATAATCGAACAATAATATATGGATAAAAAAGACATTAGTAATGCAATTGGTGAATATAAAATTTGTTTTGATCTACATCGACACTTTTAGTGCTACTTTGCGGTGTGAAGGGAATTATATAAAGCATCATAGACGCTGTTATGTAAATATACAAAGGCGAACGACGATGGTGTCGTTGATAGGCTACAAACGAACCATTCACCATGAAAATTAACTATCGATATATCTGGGATCAATTGTCAAAGTATCCAGCGAAGTGTGCATTATTTTGCTGCATATAGTTGTATATAAGCTCGTACTTCATGTTAATGGTTTTCCTGTTGACGCTGGTTATATTTAGAATCTTTACGTGTACATTGCTTACAGCTGCTTCCTCAAATGGTTCAGCCCATCGCGAATGCGGTTCACTTATGTCCAAATGTGTGACTAGTTTAAGTAATGTGCGCAGTCTGTTTAATAAAAAATGCCTATTTTTTTTTTAAATCATCGAAAGAATTGACTTTAGTCGTTAGACCTGGTAAGGATCACAATAGTGAATATCCAAAATGGTAAACACTGTGTGGGTCAATGCCGATCATGGGTGTGACCTCCATCTTCTCGCCGATCACATGACAAAGTTATGAAATTTCACCAAGGAAGAAAATCGTGATTTTTCAGCAGATTTTTACTTCAGTTAATGCTTGAACAAGCATTAACACATTTAATAGTCTGTCTGATGATTTCGCAAAAAAAACTACATACAAAGTTGCACAAACGAGCTAGCATGTTGCAGTGGATACTAGGTAGGTTTGGCGTTTTCGCAAAATTAATTTGAAATGATACTAGCAAAAAATCGAATTGATTAAGCACCTTTAAATTATCTAAAACGAATTCATAATACGAACTTACAAGAATGAACAATCTTTCTCATTGTCGGAATATATTTAACCAGCTCACAATTTAAGTGTTTTACTTATGACATATGTTTGGAACGAAAATAATGTATCACTGCAATAGTGATCACGATAAAAAGTAAATTTGTTTGGCAAAATAAATTCGTGATTACTTTAATGCGGGACACACATTACTTACTTCCTACGATTCGAAGAATAAATCCAATCATTCCCAAATATATGTTGAGTGTAATCTTGTTTGTCGGCATTTATTTAATTATTTTTGCGAGTAGCAACAACACCGAAATAAAATAACAAAATAGCACCAACCACTCTGGACGATCGCAAAACTAAATAAATCGCTAGCTGCCAAAATCGTCTATTGTCGATATTAACTTTAGATTATTACGAGTAATAATCTTAATATCAACAATAGACGATTTTGGCAGCTAAGCATGCTAATGTTGCTCTTCCGAAAATGTGGAATAAACGTATTCATTACGCATGCATTATTTCGCGTAAATATTACAGGTTATTAATTAATTCAGGAATTGTCATACGCAATGCGAAACATAACCTACCAATTTCTTCGACAGTAGTCTATATCATTATTCCTTTATGTTGCGTACAGATGTGTACGTACATAATCCGTCCGTACATACGTATATACGCACGTACACGCACACACATATACACTTTGATACATTATACACAAGCAATCGCTGTGCCAATGTCAGTGCATGTTGCTTGATATACGACTTGCCGTTGTCGGGTCATTGTTCCTCTCATATTCAATGGGTCCTTTTCACGAGTATTGAAGACCAGGGAACTATGCCGAGGAACGGCGCCTTCAATTAGCGGCCGGTCTGTTATTGTATCGACGCGACTCTAATGTAGACTATCGACATCAACGTCGAAGTTCTGTTCATTTCCAGACAGACTGTGCGAGGTTCATTACGAGGTCACCATGGGAGTTCCCCTCGCAGCTTTCTTGATGTTGTTGTTGATCGTGTCTGCAGGTAAGTTTAGCGAATTATTCTATGTTGTCCACGTTATGTCGTAAAATATGTTGACAGTACCAACGGCTTGACGTTATATTGAATCCAAGTCATAATGCATATATACATACATACATACATACATACAAACATACATACACACACACACACACACACACACACACACACACACACACACACACACACACACACACACACACACACACACACACACACACACACACACACACACACACATACATTCAAAATGCCACCCGCCGATTCAGTTAACAAAAACGCGCAAGTTATCGGCCCAACCATCCGATTCATCCCGGCGGCCATGGCTGGGCCAGACTGTATTGGTGATGCACTATACAGTACTTATTAATCGAAGCAAATTCGATATAAAATAAAATTGTGACAAATTACTTCTTTCTTGCCAGCGAAAAATCGCTGCCAACGCAAAGGCGAAGTCCGCACATGCAATTGAAAACACCACTTATAATTTGTTTTAGCTTTCGCACAACAACTTTGCTTTATTACGTATACTTATAAGTAATAATTTTGTGGGGCCAATTCAAAATCACCTGGGTTGATTCAAAACAGAACAGGGCCATTCCCCCCCAAAAAAAAAATGCTAATTTGAGACAGTGATACATACATGTATGCATGCATCCACACACACGCACGCGCACACGCACACGCACACGCACACACTCACTTACTTGAATATTGTAGTTTACTTTGGATGCCTCAACTGCTTGCCGAAAAACGCGAAAAATGCTCATTGGGTGTTGGCTAAAACAACATAGATACTTCTCAACTAGTCCCTTCCATTCCAACCGTTTCAAAGAACAAACTTTAAATCAGCCCGTATACTCGCAGGTCGTTGCAAACCACTAGAAGGAGATGGCGAATTGGTGCTAGTCAAAGAACTACGCGGCAGTCGTTTGAGACGCTCGACTGAGTCGACGTTACGTCGTCACCTCCATATACAGTTCAACGTCGCCGGAGAGAGATTGACTCTACAACTGGCGCGAAACACAGACATAGACACGAATGTCCCATTCAGCTTCGCAAAGAATAAACATGAGAAAATATACGTCCCGGATGAAAAGGTACGTCCGTCGTCAAAATGGTGTGTTAATATCAATGTCACATTGACTCGTTTAGTTGACCAATTTCAGCAAGCTAAAACCGTTTCAAGGAAATAAAAACACCCCTACACATTTGCTGTTGTGCATAACATCATTGTTATAATAAATGCAATAATCTAAGATATATCATCGTGTAGTATGATTCCATGTTACGTAGGACGTCGCGTTCTACCAAGATATTACACAAGGCGCTGCCATCTTAGCCAAGAACAAGGAACAACAGATTATTCAACTGGTAAGTTTATATGCCATAGAACCAACATAAGGGACGTCCACGTCGCTATTCGATTCTGATATATCACACATGTTTTCAATTTGCAGGTTATCTCGAATGCGACGTTTATTAAATGATATTGATATTATATATTTACAAGCCTAATTAATCAAATAACCACGTGTTCTCTTAGGATATATTCGGAATTCAACGCAAAATTATAACAGGTTATTTATGCGGTCGTCTGTGTTTGTGGCCCAGGATGGAAGTTTCCACTTCAAAGGCAAGTCGTACACCATTCAACCTATAGACGACGGGGCACCGGTATCACCAACTGGTGTACCTCATCGGGTAACAAAAGTGAACATGACCACAGGTAATTATCATATTTGTTTTTATATGTATTGGTTTCTTTCTCGACAAAGCAGATGCTTCTCTCTAGTTTGCTGTCCGAGGCACGGACATTGTAGGCGAGTCTTGAATGATGCACACATCTCCGTTGACAAACCTGTTGAGATCATTGTAATAACACGACAATGTGTATCCGCCTAAATCCTTCGAAAGGCAACTTCAGAGACGCATCAAACCGAAATGGTTAGGCAATATTGACGATATATAAAGATTGAACGTTAAAGTTGTCAACATATGGATGAATGCGTTAGGTAGCTAAGAAGGGAAAGAATGGCTAAAAAAGATGGTGTTGCTTAATTGGAATTTCTTAAATATCCAGGTAGCACCTCTAGGAAGGCATCCCCTGCTGTTTAGGAAGTATGTTATTGCGAAAACATACTCTCAGGGTGAACTGTGTTAAACAATACATCGACACACATGTTTTCTTCTTGTTCAGACAATCGTACTCACGCTGTCGCATATTACTTTTATAGCCTTCTTTTTCATTATTGGCGTTGTAATCAGTGACCATGAATACGTAGCACAAACACATCACACCAATAACACACCCTTGCTCGAAAGTATGTACGTTTGCACATATGTACGTGCGTGTGTGCGTGCGTGTGTACATACGTACCTATGTACCTACATACTTATGTGCGTACTTACGCAGCACATGCACACACGCACACACGCACACACATCTCATCGTCTGCTACATATTGGCACGTTTTCTCGTCACTACAATACTGTGTTATTACATCAACTAATATTGCTGTAAATCGTCGCAGACTATGTGGAGATGGCCAAAGAGAAACATGCTACATTCAACGCGGATATGAACGAATCTAAGATGTCGAAGGGCGAGGCCAAACATAGGCAGAAGAGAGACACAACGGTCGCTGCTTATTACGTCGAGATAATGTTCGTGCTGGACCACACCATATACGACTAGTGAGTCATCGTTTTGTAATCTTAGTCAAACAGCGCAAGGTTGAACATTTAGGAACATTCTTGGAGCCATTAGCTGCGCCCAAGCGATGTCTCAATGTTGTGCTACCTTTGGGAACATCATGAACTTACTTGGTTACTTGGACAACGACAGGAACGAAGGGCAACACCGTCGGAGGATTGATTACTAATCGGATTCCGAAGTGAGAGTAACGATCAACTTATGATATGATTAACACGATTTAATTTCCCGACTAATTATCCAACTAAAACGTTCTTAACTTTCGCGTTTGTCATCACTCTCTTTAAACTTCATTCATATAAAAATTCGACATATGCAAAACTGTTATTACCGTACGTTTTATTTGCATTAAACAATGATGCAATTGTGGCGGATAATCCAATGTTGTGTTGGCCCACAGTTGGACAGCAAGATCAATCGATCGAAACGATACACTTTCCAAGATCAAGTACTTTTATCTACAGAAAATGAATGCGGTATGTGCAGCACAATGTGATAATAGTAAAACACAATAATCTCTACTTAGTAAATAATACAAAAATATTTTGTAGATTTGTATCGTGTCTTCCAAAAATATATTATTTAGCCAGTTCTCTTTCCATTCGATATATGTAACTAATTTTACCAAACAAATTACATAATAATCTTATTGGCAGAAAGAGTTTAAGTTTACCTTTTAGTAACAACACACAGTGATGCTACAATAAAACATGCAAGTTTGATATTATACACATCTGATACATAAGGCAACATAAATAATATCATTTAAAAAGTAAAATTATGCATTTAATTATATTACGTGGCTATAATTGTGAAATTGTGGAATAGTTCTTGTGTATTCTTATAAATATCTGACTCGTCTATTGTTTTTTCCAGTTTGACATGATTTTCAGGTCAATAGACAGCGGTGCATGGGGAATTATGATAACACCCATCCTCAAAGAAATTTACATTGCAGAGGTAAATATTGTTAGCTATTTTCAAAGAAACTGTTTATATATACATATATTTTATAAACAGTGGGACCTCGTTAATTCGAACACTTTTATCCCCAGTGTATGTGTCCGGATTAACTAGTTATCCGGTTAAAGAATCACGCAAATAGCGCGGTATATTAGCGTTTGGAAATTCCGATCCCGTTACATTATGTCCGGTTGCCGAGGTTTTCGGATTATCGGCCGGATTAATGAGGTTCCATTCTAATTCAATCGTACCTTATAACTGTGTGTTTAATTATCGTCCGGATTAACGAGGTTCCATTCTAATTCAATCGTAACTTATAAATGTATGTTTAAATGCATCTTCCCACTAAACAAATTAACAATATATTTTATAATATGATACACCTACTGTCATATTACTGACACACAGGCAACATAATTACTACTTTCCCATCAATATATTTTTCAGACCCGAGAAGAATCCACGTGGACAGCGGGTAACATCGTCACCAATGGAGATTCGGTCGAAACAACAGTTATCAATGCAACCGTTGGCCTTGCGAATTTCGCAGTTTGGAAGGGTCAGGATGGAAGATCGTGGAACAACCCGGATTACGCGATGCTCTGGACACGGTCAGACTTCACAAATAAACATGTTATGATAAGATAAGTGACTTAAATGTTGTCATTCAGAACATTGCAATGTGTTTTAATATATTACCGTATTTTGCGTGGGACGGTTATGCAGATGCTTCGGAAGAAGACCCCCGTTGTGACAAGGTTTGTGTCCTACGCACACGATACATGTGAATGTGTAGCTAAACAAAGCATTAATTGAACTCACCTGATTGTTCTTCGTTTCAGCTACGACGTCTTAACCGGCACGTCTACAACTCCGACAGGTAAGGTGAATGTTTCGCTTTTTGAAAGGCCTTGAAAAGTGCGTGCGTGCGTGCGTTCGTGTGTGCGTGCGTGTATGTAAACTTATATACGTTCTTTGTGAACTTTGTCAGAAACGTTATTGAAGAAGCTGTTTTGCAGAAATAAGCATAACATTTCTAATGTACGTGCGTCTAGATTTGCATTGTTTTTTCTATAAAGGTTTGGGCATTGAATATATGTTGTATACTTGTAGGAATTGGAAATTTGTATAGTTTATGTCGAGGACGATCAGCTGTTTCCGTGATAGAAGAGGCCGGCCTGCACTCTTGGAGACGTGGGATATACTTGCTTGGATTTGGGTAACGTAAACTTTAAACCAAACCACCCTTAATTATGTCATGTATGTGATGTACCATATATATTTTAATGCAGAATCAACTATGGTATTCGACAATGTTTCAATTCGTTCCTGATTTAATGTGGACTAAACAGCATTATACCATAGAATGATTGAACGTGTTTTCCATGAATTGCAATAAATAAATATTTAGTTTCAATTGTTAATCTTAAATTGTGTACCCATGAAATTATAAAAGGCTTATGTACAGGTCTTCAAGTTTATTTTATTTGCATTACATTTTTTTCTTCACACAACAATATATATTTATATGCTTAACAAATAATGATATGTTAAAGCAACATGTTGTAAATAAGATACCACATATTATGGTACCTACATATTTTATTAAGTGTTGTGGGGGCTACATTATCCACTCCTAACCGATTAATTATTGTCTTCACAATGTGACAAACCCTTCCCCTGTCACATCCCTGTAGCTGATAACTGTATGTGAATTAACTGAAGCGGTTCAACATAGGACATATGTATCAATCAAATATAATTCGATCTATCTATCACTCTCACATTGTGCGTTTGAAACATACGTGTATCATGTCTTTGTAGTTTGGGAGCGTTGCCGGACGGATACAACAACAACTGTTCAGCTTCAGATAACTACGTGATGTCATCTACTTACACAATGACGGAAGCTACTCGTGCAAATTCCTTCATATTCTCCCGGTGTTCCGTCCAATACATGAAAGACTTCATCAGCGGCAATTTCGACGGGTAAGGCGACAATAAAGATTTCTAGTGAGGGTTTTGTTGTTCTTATCTTATTTTGAGTTAAAGCGTTACTTTATTGCTATCAACGCCGTACATTGCTTATTTCCGACGTACTACGAGTCGTCATAGGAGTATCTGATAAGGTTTGACGTACGTAAATTTATTTCATTCGTTATCGTGAGTTATACAACGGCTAGCCGCGCTGATATCCACTCGACGTATATTTAACATATGATTCTCAGAACGAGGCAGCTGTGCATTATCTGGATGGATATGTCACGGTAATAAGATTACTCGATTGGTCTAGAGCATATTACCGTGATATATCAAATCAGATAACACACGGCTGTCTTGTTCTGAGAATCCATCTGACGTTTGAATCATTTCGAAAAAGACCGAGTACTAGGGTTGGTATAGACACGCGATTGTTCGAACGCTCTGCATGGTTTCTGTGATTGTTGTAATTTACGTTATCTGCATCAAACGTCCGCATCGGTTCCATCGTACGGCACGAATGCTTCGTGAAACCGACCCAGCAGCATATATACAAATGTAGGAATTAAAAAATAAGCTAAAGTATTAATTAGCCATTACATAACGAAAATAACATACTGTTTGTTGATGTCACTCCAGTGTCACCAGCCATATAGAATCACTTGTGCCTCTGGCACTCGTTATGTTATCTGGCTGGTAACACTCTCGTGACATCAATAAACAGTGCATTATTACCTAAATATACATTAAACTGAGAGGCCTGTGCCAAGATCCTCAGGACCCCGATCACAGGACCGCCTCAAAACCAAACGGTTAGAGAATCTGAAAATCAGCTTATCCGAAGGTGTTAAACTTGTAGATATATGGACGAATACT
This sequence comes from Lamellibrachia columna, assembly GCA_963662155.1. Lineage (NCBI taxonomy): Eukaryota > Metazoa > Annelida > Polychaeta > Sabellida > Siboglinidae > Lamellibrachia > Lamellibrachia columna. Next base: position 22,440,517 of record OY759273.1, on the reverse strand, counting down.
CTGAGGAGCTATGGAATGGAAAATAAAAGAAGTACTGTTATATCCTACTGTCCTAATGCAAACATTAGGGGTGGCTTCCAAAGAATTGGTGTGCCATTTGAGAAAGACTTACTTCCAATGGTTTTGTTTAACTCTGGGAACAGAAATCCGACAACATGAGACAAGAACTAGATGTTCATAGCTATCTTGGCTTTCTTATATATATATATATGTATGTATGTATGTATGTATGTATGTATGTATGTATGTATGTATGTATGTATGTATGTATGTATGTATGTATGTATGTATGTATGTATGTATGTATGTATGTATGTATGTATGTATGTATGTATTTATGTATGTATGTATGTATGTATGTATGTATGTATGTATGTATGTATGTATGTATGTAAGTACGTACGTACGTACGTACGTACGTACGTATATATATATATATATATATATATATATATATATATATATATATATATATATATATATATAAAGACACACACATATATATATATATATATATATATATATATATATATATATATATATATATATATATATACATATTCAGACTGACAGACAGACAGACAGATAGATTGATTGATAGGTAGATAAATTGCTGTGTAACTAAGGAGATTCTCAAGAAACCCCGGAAGGCTTTCGGTAAGAACCACCCATAGTAAAAAAAGTCACGCTTGTGCGTTGCCTCGAAAGTGTCCAGTTAAATAAATTTAAGATATTAAAAGAAAAACAAAATACTACAATACAATAAATTCAAATGCATGTAAGATATTAATTAATAATGTTATCTTGATCGCAGGAGTGCCCTGTGAAATTGTATTGTTGTGATGCAGATTTCCGCGAGTCTGCCTCAGTAACCGAGTATGTTCCAACGGAGTGTCAACTGCAGACCAGGACATTCTGCCCGGGACGGTGTATTCGTTGGACGACCAATGCCAGATGTTCTACGGAGAGAACTACACTTATTACGGAGATGTACGTTTCAACAGCAATATGCATTTTCTTGTAGCCACTGGCACGCCTGTTTCTTCATACATCTGTCCTAGATTCGGCCAGCTGTTTAAATTTTTCTCGATATAAGACCTACATGTATTACTTTTAATGAATTACTATTATAGTTGATAGTTATTTGGAAGGATCTTGGTGGTGATATATAATCTGCAGATTCCCAAAAGGTACAACACGCAGATGTAAATACTGAATTATCTTCACATGTGTCCAACCTGTGCCATGGATCACTAAACTATGTTGACCATAAAAGGCTTGGCTTATGCATTTTTTATTCAATGAATGTCGTTGAATATGGTATAACTTTTATTGGTTCCCCTTCCTATTCCTACAAGCTGTGGTTACGCATAAGTGAACGATAATTACATTACTACATTATGGTAGTACATATGTTGTATGTATTGTTGTAATATTGATATTGAACATGTGTAAATGTGAGGGATGATCGTCGACAGCAACTAAAAAATCGTAAAATTGCACGACAAAGAACCATTCAAGGAAGTTTCGGCAATACCCATTATCCCCGCTGATATATGTAGCGAATTATTGTGTAACTTTATCGCCATATGAACCTACGTATATCACAGACATGTGTGTAGGTCGCTGCAGTGGACGAGAACATCTGCTCTACATTGAGCTGTGTAAACGAAAAACAAGAAGTAGTTACAAAGACCAGAGGAGCAATCATTGGAACACCGTGCGGCTCAATCAAGGTAAGACAAGGGTCGATGTTATTTAAAGATAAACAGCCAATTGATGTAATAATGCTGCATTGTTAGTATACCCTTCGTTACTAGGCGGTATGTTCAAACATATACGTGAGGTCAACTACATTAGATTAATTTCAGTTCCACTTATACATTCCATATCAAAATATCAGTATGTGAACAGAGCAACCGTGAATACCCTCAACATCAACACCCATACATAATATACACATACTATATTTTATTGATTATTTGTAGCGAATAACTTGAGTTGCAAAGTTACATGATGCAATTGAAAATGTGATTGGAAACTAATTTAACATACCAATTACATTTTTATAAATTCCAATTCAAATTACTTAAAAAAACATCAATTCCACTTACAATTGCTGCATCATTAGACAAAGTCAAAGTGTAACTCGCGTTCGTCACACTCGATAGGGTGTTCGTACCAGACCGTAAGAGCAATTTAAAGCGTTGTGTTAATTTGTTTCAGTACTGCTACAATTGGCAATGTCTGGCTGACTGTGCTGTTCCGAAAAGTGGTACGTGTTACATTATATATATATATATATATATATATATATATATATATATATATATATATATATATATATATATATATATATATATATATATATATATATATATATATATATGTATATATTGCTCTGTTCATATATATATATATAGAAGACTTAATTTATATGTTATTACTTCATAACATATATTACATTTCTTGATAGCTACTTAAATGTGTAAGGCATATAAATTATATGCACTTGCTTCAATATAATACATCAAATAAAATAATATCGTGTTTCTTGGCAACAAATAAGGTTAAGGGTTATGGCCCATTGCAAATCACGGAATTAACGTGACATGGTCAACGTCTTGAGAAAACAGTTGTACTACTATATATTAGTATAATCTTCACAAATCAGGAAGTGTATATTATACTTGCCTTGGCTTCAAACTGTAGGACCAGCCACTGAATGTGCGCCCACTGACCTCGTCATCGATGTTCCTGCTGGTAAGAATGTGTGCTGCCTGCCTGTCTGATTGCCCGCTCAAAAGCACGCACGCACGCACGCACGCACGCACGCACGCATACACGTACGAGCGAATGAAATAACAAACGAACGAACGAACGCACGAACGCACATCACATGCAACAGCACATCAATAATTTGATTGCAGCTTACGCCACTGAAGTTGATGCGACAAAACAAGTACATTTTCAACATGAGTTATATAATCGGTCCACTGATTCATTCCAAAGACGCTATTTTATTCCACATACTCTTGCAGATGTGACAGAAAGTGTTTCAATAATAATATAATTTTTAAATCTGACATTATTGGTCTGATTTCAGACTGCAGTGATAGTGGTGAGTCGTTCAACGTAAACGGAGTTGAAAGTTCGTGTGCCGAAGTGGTGGCCATATATTCACAGCTTTGTTTCACGTGGGCCAGTGTGAAAGATACGCATTGCTGCGTGACATGTCACCGAGCGGGTCTCAGGATCCAGCCGCTGAACGGTGAGTAGTTGTACCAGCGTTTTCTTTCTTACGTTATCTATATTTTATCAACAGTTTCATGTAATCTTATTTACATTATATGTGACATTATTTTGGTGGATCAATACTAGACACTAACGTTTTTTTGGAGAACTAACGCGACGGTTTAACTGTAATAATATATATTGTCGAACTAAATTGTTGTCGTGTTATCTTTGTAGATGTCACTCCCCCAAACGCTACAGTGGCTGAAGGCTGCCCGCCAGGTAGGCAGAACTGAATCGTACATTTTATCGGATAAACTCTTACACCATAAAAATAACACCGGGTCCGGTCAGAATTCGGGGAAATAGACAAAGCTGGTCCGGCTCTAAATAGTATGACATAAGACTATTGCCACTTTCGCAAGTTACCAGATGTAATTACCAAAATCAATTGTCGTTACGATTTAAAAAAAAATAACTCGCGATAGGATAAGCCAATTGCGTAGAAACTGTTAAGGTGATCGTGGTGTATGTTTTGGTTCAAAATCAAATAAGTCAAAGTGACACAAAATTGGTCATCAGTATATTATGTTTCAAATATCATATATAATTTATATGAACGCGTTTATAAATAATTTCTTGATAGCTGCTTAAATGTGTTTTTCCTCCGGCATAAAAAAAGAAATTACAACAACCGAAGTTGTCACACTCGAAACTGACGCCGCAACCACCGATGTCGTCACCACTGACGCCGCAACCACCACTGATGTCGTCACCACTGATGCCGCAACCACCACTGATGTCGTCACCACTGATGCCGCAACCACCACTGATGTCGTCACCACTGATGCCGCAACCACCACTGATGTCGTCACCACTGATGCCGCAACCACCACTGATGTCGTCACCACTGATGCCGCAACCACCACTGATGTCGTCACCACTGATGCCGCAACCACCACTGATGTCGTCACCACTGATGCCGCAACCACCACTGATGTCGTCACCACTGATGCCGCAACCACCACTGATGTCGTCACCACTGACGCCGCAACCACCACTGATGTCCTCACCAAAGATGCCGCAACCACCACTGATGTCGTCACCACTGACGCCGCAACCACCGATGTCGTCACCACTGACGCCGCAACCACCACCGACGCTGTCACCATCACTGAGGTCGTCACCACTGACGCCGTCACCACCACGGACACCACCACCAACACTACTGATGGCGCCAGTGACGCCGTCATCACTACCGCCATCACCACTGACGACACCACAACAACCGCCATTGATGTTGCTACCACTACATCAGACGTTACCACTACCACAACCGCCCCAACTGCCACCACTACCAAATCCCACGTGACTACCATCATCAGCACCACTACTGTCAAATCCACCACGGCAACCACTATTACTTCCACCATACCAGGTACGTCCTGCGGCCATGCGGCAAGAATAATGTGTGTTTGTTTGTGTGTGTGTGTGTGTGTGCGTGCGTGCGTGCGTGCGTGCGTGCGTGCGTGCGTGCGTGCGTGCGTGCGTGCGTGCGTCAGGTTAAATGTGGTGGTCCAGCACCCTTGTGCAATATCCTTCGTTTAGACGGATGGCTGTTTCAACATAGCTAAAACGTTGTCAAACGTAGTCATCCATGAAATAACTAAAATACTATTAGCATAAAGTACGAACGTGTCATTAACTTTAACCATGAAGGGCGGACGATGTTTAATTATCTCGTCAACTAAGTCGCACCATAGCACGGCTAAACACTCAAACAATCAACTCGTCTTACGACGTAAACAACCTGCACAAGTCATGTTTAGGAACACTGCCAGCTCTCCGTCTGCGTACGCAAGATGTTCTTTATTTTTGTACCCCGATGATAAAGCGCTAGCGGATCGCCATCGCGATCCAAAGTTGTCCTTACATGACGCTGTTAGCGATCGGGATTACCATCGCGACTGCGATCCCACTCGGTAGACGATATTCGCGACGCATACGCATAGGCATTATATTGTTGACGTCCCACAACCGTGGTTTCATTCTTAGCCAACAGGTGGCGTACGTTTTATAGATAATGCTGATTGCACGACGGCAGATAATAAAACTAACGTTTACTTTTACCATTTACAACCACAATCAGACACGATAATTTAAAAACAGATGCTATTTCCATGACGAGTTTCGAAATCTACCAGTTTCAGGCGTTGTAGTGAGGTCACAATGAAACCGCAATGACGTCACAAACATATGGCAATGACGTCATAAACATGTCGCACAAGCGTAGTTTTGTTCTTAGCCGATAGGTGTTATACGTGTTATGAATATTGTCTATTTGGTCTACTAAATACAAAACTTACAATACCGGTCTTATGCGCAAAAGATTATTAAGATTTTTTTCAAAAACTGCGTATGCCCATTATATTAAAGGGAAACAAAAAGGCATTTTTGAGGGCTATGCACCTAAAAGAGTGACTAAACAGTAACAATTTCCAACTACAACAGCAATTGTTACGCCAGTTGTTTACTTGTAAAAGTTTGCCCAACTTGTCAATTCGTTTTTGGTAACACTTTTGAAAAAGAATTTAGAATACAAATTTATTTTGATAGTGTTTTCATCGGGAAATAAAATAATGCATGATTGATTCTGTATGACTATGTTTCTTCGATATTTGATACCCCCTTCTTGTACGCATTGTAGCGGGGCGCACTACCACGATCACGACCAGCAGCACCAAAAGCAAAACAATCAGAACACCCGAAGCCACCGTCCCTACCAATAGAGCTACTACTCCAATGTCTCGTCATAGTGTCGTCATCAAGCTTGCTGGTGAGTGCAAGCATCATGTGTAATTCGTCATATTTTGCAGAATCACGCAGTAATTTTCGTTCGCATAATTGTAGTGCATTCCGTAATGCAACTACACACACAAATAACATGGATGTTTTCACTGGTTAACGTATGTAAAGTTAATTGTAAAGTTATTATTCGCTTGTTAACTTTATTCGCGAACTAAACATGACATCTCTCATATACCTCACCCAGGTGATCATACACAGTTGTCCGAACAGAATCCGTCTGAGGTCAACTCAGAAACGTAAATATATCATTATTATGTTTAACAGAATATCGTTTAAAACAAAACAACAATAACATCAAGTATAATACACAACCCGGATTTTGTTTGGATAGTTACCGGAACCTGTTTGGTTGTGTCATTGTCAGTGTCATAGAATGACTAGATTATGTCTATATTTTCAGTGCTGTGTTTCACGTGCGGTAACTTCACCGATGACATGAGAGTCGAGTGCGGTGCTGTCGATTCAAATAACATGACTCTTTGCAGCGAATGCTGGGTGAGTAGACAACGTTGTGTGTCGTGAGGCGCGGTGGTCTTGTGGCAAAGTGTCGGACTTTCGGTCTAGTGGACCGGGGTTCGAAATCACATGTTGTCGATGGCAGTCGAAACGTTGAGTAATCAAAATAGTTGCGGTTGAAGAAAATCGTAATTCACACGTGCTGCCGTATCGAAACTTAGGCAATTTCGTTCACTCCACGTTGTTCGTGTCTTTCGGAAGTCAGCAGCCAGCAGCCAGCAGCAGCAGGAGCAGCAGGAGCAGCAGGAGCAGCAGGAGCAGCAGCAGCGGCAGCAGCGGCAGCAGCGTCAGCAGCGGCAGAAGCGGCAGCAGAGGCAGCAGCGGCGGCAGCGGCAGCAGCAGCAGCAGTTAATTTTATTGATGTTTGTTCCGACAAGCATATTTTGTATGTTCGTTCGGCTACGTCAATGCTATCACTGACCGCAGATCTACCGGGTGAAAGTGTTGGACGGAGAAGTGAAGTTCGCTCGCGGATGCCGATCTACGGAGATCAACGTGCGTGCTGACGCGTGCGAAGATTTCTCCACCGAATGGTGCTATTCAACAGGAAGTACCAAAGTACGTAAACGAATGCATATATTATACTAATGTTAGGTGCAATTTTGGAATGCAGTTGCTAAAATAACAACATCGACATATTTCCCTACGCGTATTTCGCACGTGGACCGTATTTGTCACGTAGAAACAAAATTACTATATTTTGAGCAGAGCCTGGAAAAGGCTACGTAGTTTCATTAACTGTCTGGAAACGTATAATTGTTTCCACCTGCTAAATAAAAAGCGTCTACTTGTCACCGCACACGTTGCGGTTGAAGAGTCTCGTTTGTGTGGCATAGGGGAAGGTAATGTTAATTGTCTCATTTTCTTATTGATAGGACACAATCATATTACTGAGCTAAGACTGTTTTACTGATATAAACTAGTACTATTACTACATAATTTTAAACAAAGATGATATGTTAGGTATGTATAGATAACTATCTATCATCCTAATTAATGAAAGGTAGTGATGGGTAACTAATACAAACAGGGTAGGTAAACTAGCTCAAATAACACTTGGTGTGGAATACGTTGAGCCATAATGTAGCGTAAATCGATTGAACCAGAATCATTTCATAACTATTCAACCAACATATCAGCACAATGCACCTACCAACAGTAAATTAATAGTCCAATCAACTAATTGTCCCCTTATGTTCTTGATGCAGTATCTCCTTTGTTCGGACGTTGCATGGTTTTGCTTACGATTCAATAAGTTGAGTATGTTTCCAGATGTGCAGACAGTGCTGCGGGAAGGACGGATGCAACAACGGAATACTGACTGGGATGTTGGCTGGTGCGTCCATCTCCCCGAAGAGCTGCCTCTTCCTGACTGTCACGGCGCTAGTGACACTTGCCGTCACCAGCTTGTTCTAGACAGTCATGGACTAACTCACTTAATGGAGCGAGAAGGTGTCTTAACGCCAAAAGACGCCAATCGGAATATTTACGTAACCTAACATGTGTGCGATATATGAACACGTATTTGATGTGTATATAAATGCGTACATTATTTTCTTCTTGCCTTTTTGGTCAGACCAATACGTCCTTAACAGCGGTATTGGGGGAACATTTTTTTATCCAGGTGGTTCAGAACTTCTTAATATCCTCATTGACTGATCTCAGGTTGCAATGTTCTGGTGTTCCGGTGACTTTATTCAGTGCTGCTTCCATCCAATGTCTCGCGACACCTGTTGTTTCTACCCAGGTAGTTTTGTTACCTTGACTTGCTATTTTAGTTTGCATACGTGTAAGCGAAGTTTGGTTGCTAAGGTTTGAGCTTATCTCCCCGTAGCTGTCTTGGGTAGTTTCCATATCTCGGAGTTATGGAGCAGTTTATGTTCACACTGCTATTGAAGAATGGGATTTGTTCCTATGAAAACATATTGTTTTACATTCTGTTTTAAGGTGAACACTGTTTACAATCTATCTTTTGACTTTATCGTGTCTCTCCTTTGTATCTCACGACACTGACTAGATTGGGACAGTTACTGTCCTCCTGTACACGTTTCTCTTTGAGTTATATTTTATTGCTGCACGTTATTAACGCACACGAGTTGTTTTGTCGGAATCACTTGCCAATATGTGCACGTGTGCGTATGTGCGTGTATGCGTGTGTGTGTGTGTGTGTGTGTGTGTGTGTGTGTGTGTGTGCGTGCGTGCGTGCGTGCGTGCGTGCGTGCGTGCGTGCGTGCGTGCGTGCGTGCGTGCGTGCGTGCGTGCGTGCGTGTGTGTGTGTGTTTTGTAAGTGTGCGCGGCGAGTATATGCATGGTAAAAGACAAATACCATATGTATTATCGTATTCTTCTCTTCAACTATAGGTCATGGTTTTTTGTGATTCACACATCATGTGACTAGAGCATTGTCGAGCTGGATGCTGTTTGTTATTGTTAGATAATTAGTGGCAGTGCATCTTATAGTTTCCGTTATCAGGTCTCGGTTGATGTCATCTGATCATTTCGACTGTGCGTTCTATAACTGCTTCAGTACTCTAATTGTTTTAAGCATTAATTGTGAAGTAGGTATGTGTTGACATTGAACAGTTGTTCTACTGTCCGTGATTCTGCTCTTTCCTGTGTTGATTATTTATGTTAAAAGTTCGTTACGTTTTTCAAACTTTCTCTGATTATAATTATTCCTATGTTGCCGTTCACTAGTTTTGAAATATTCACATTTCGTCTTAACATTAATTTTGTATTTCACATTATTATTTACGTGCACGTTCTGAGAGTGTTTAGTTACCAACAATGGCGCTTGTATTTATTTATTATAATATTGCATTCATCACTGTATTTTATAAACATCATGATTCTACTCCCCTTTCCCAAAGCTATATTGAATTAAAGATTTTTTATATTTTGATTGATTGATAAAAAATAATATATTCAGTAAACAGTGTTCATGTCATTAGAACGTGTATCTGGGGTGCTGCAAACTGTGTAGCTCTGATGTCAGCAGACACATTAATTTGTAGCTTTCGCTTATGTTAAAATCGTTGATGTATGTGTTTTTTTTCAAATAAACTGCTGCACTCACACGTATTGGATGGTTAGCCTTTGCATCTCCGCCGGAAACGCGCATGCACACAATAGCAGTGCGTGCGTGCGTGCGTGCGTGCGTGCGTGCGTGCGTGCGTGCGTGCGTGCTAAAAGTGCCAAAAAGGAGCGACAATATCGGCGTTTAGAGCATCTGCCTCTAACTGTAATAAAACACTCCTGGGCTGGTTGAATGATAAGTGTTAATTCCAAATAAATCACCTCATCAGTCTATGCGATGTGCTGCATTACCATTACGTTTATCACGTTTGTGTTCATTTCTTTCACAAGAACACTTGGCCTACTGACAGTGGCGACGCGTAGTGTGAAGACAGTAAACAATAACCAGCAACCACTGCTAGTTCCATCTGGTACACTAGTCATTGGGGAATTCCTGGTTGATAACGCGGACAATATTAAGCAACCATAACTAAAAATCTAGCTGAAATTCACACTCGGCTTGTGCGTACGATGTGCATGACTTGAATCACTGTTACATGTCCCAAAGGAGCAGTGCTTGTTAACTATGTTACCGTTTATCACCCATGAAACAGCATACACACAATGCGCACATAGCACAGTGTCGTATTCAATTTAGTGCAACAGTCTAATGCTGATAAGTGGATATATTCAGTATCAAGATCAGTCATGTTAGATGTCAACTCCAGCAATCTTTCTGCTGCTAAGCCAGTTATTTTCTTCTCCGTACAGAAGGTTTTGAAGTGAGTGACTTCCGTTTATGTGATAAGCTTCCAGCCTGGAAAAATAGTTTTCGTAAACCGATTAATTCCAAAACCCAAGTCGAGATATGGGGTCACTGGTCATCACCCGAGTGGCTTCCAATTATTATTATAGTGAAATTCTAACCCCCACGTTACTAAACAGCTACTATTGGGCATCGGATGGGTTCAGGCTCGGGTGTGGACTGCGAATGGGAATATGGACTATAATAGAGGTGTTCAAATCAAATCAAATAATGATATAGCATTTACACAGCACTATTTCCGTATATGATGGATAGATGCATCATAAAAAGATAAAATAATATGTAAAACAATAAGAAAACTTAAATTGTTAATATATATAGTAACACACACTGCCCGTGTTTAGACCATCTCTATTTTTGTTTTGTATATTTGGGTGTAGGGGTCCCACATGGCAGCGGCATACTCCAGTTGCGGTCAAACTACGGTGAAACAAGCACTGGTTTTTAGTGCTCCTGTTTCATGACCAACTTGGAGATTTCTTGGTTGGAAAGTTAAATATGCATTTGCTGTTTTTCGACAATCAGTATGCTGATTTAAATATAGTGCTTTATTTACAAAGTGAAGAGTGAACTTGTCTACTTGTACCAAATCAAAAAATAATGTACTTGTTCTTGGAGATGCTGTCCAAATGTAAGCGTTTGGTCCCTAGAACATGCCTTTATCCATTCCTTCACTTGTCACAAGTGCGTACACAATATGCCCGGTCATTGGGGAGAGGATGAAATAAACACTCTGCAAATGATCACGATGCCCGTATCTGTAATGACTGTTACGTGTTTAATATGAGCAATGTGCTGATAAACCATGTTGGATACTGCCAGTTATATCTGTGAGATAGAATGCATGGATAACTTACCGTTTATTATCCTTGAAACAGCAATCAATGCGAGCAACATATAAACTGCCCTGGTTTTGCGGTTTATGTTCACGCATGCGCAAATGCACATAACGTCATGTACTATATTTAGCGCAACAGGCCCATGCTGACAAGTGCAATTTGGCGGCATCCACATTGAGTATGCCACAAGTGAAAGTCGAAATCAAATTGGTACAGGATAAGTTTGGTAAAAATAAAGTATAACTGAATTTGAAAGTTGAAAGGCGAAGCAGGTGTAAACTATGGCAGGGTATTCGTGCCGCAAACGTTACGGTTTAGCCGTGCCACTTTTGTAGCCAATCACAACTTTTATTTTGGTCGTGACACTTTTAGAGCCAATAACAAAAAAGTTTATTTTGTTCATGACACTTTAACAACTAACGGTTCTTTTTCCATCCATTATTACAAATAACACAAACGCAATATTTCAGGAATATATACGTAATATCGCACAACAAAACAGCAAAATATCGCTGTCAGCCATGTATCTAATAATATTTTATTTGGGTTCGTGATCTTGACAGTGACTCTCATTTACGTGTCGCCGCCAAAAGGCACCGAAAATGTCCGCATATCCTATATATAAGTGTGTGGGAAAAGGCGCAGCGGTTAGAACACCGCACTGTCCATATCCTATATATAAGTGTGTGGGAGAAGGCGCAGCGGTTAGAACGCCGCACTGTCCATATCCTATATATAAGTGTGTGGGAGAAGGCGCAGCGGTTAGAACGCCGCACTGTCCATATCCTATATATAAGTGTGTGGGAGAAGGCGCAGCGGTTAGAACGCCGCACTGTCCATATCCTATATATAAGTGTGTGGGAGAAGGCGTAGCGGTTAGAACGCCGCACTGTCCATATCCTATATATAAGTGTGTGGGAGAAGGCGCAGCGGTTAGAACGCCGCACTGTCCATATCCTATATATAAGTGTGTGGGAGAAGGCGCAGCGGTTAGAACGCCGCACTGTCCATATCCTATATATAAGTGTGTGGGAGAAGGCGCAGCGGTTAGAACGCCGCACTGTCCATATCCTATATATAAGTGTGTGGGAGAAGGCGTAGCGGTTAGAACGCCGCACTGTCCATATCCTATATATAAGTGTGTGGGAGAAGGCGCAGCGGTTAGAACGCCGCACTGTCCATATCCTATATATAAGTGTGTGGGAGAAGGCGCAGCGGTTAGAACGCCGCACTGTCCATATCCTATATATAAGTGTGTGGGAGAAGGCGCAGCGGTTAGAACGCCGCACTGTCCATATCCTATATATAAGTGTGTAGGAAGGGGCGCAGAGGTTAGAACGCCGCACTGTCCATCGAGAAAACCCGGATTATAATCCTCAAAGTTTCGAAACTTTGGCAATTTAGTAAATAAATGAGTACCTGGCTGCACACAGAGATGCGATAGTCTTCGTGCAGTAATTACAGCGTGGCTGAAAGCTTCACAGAGAAGAGGAGAAGGCGTTGGAATGAACAGTTCTGACAGCTTTTTTCGTAGGCGGCCTCCGGGTAATTACCCGGAGTTAATATGGGCGGAGTTAGCTAGTTTTAAAGGAGATGCGCTTGTGTGGGATGCTCACTGCGCGACACTGATGCTGGCAGTTTACGTTGACAGTTACGTGTGTTGTACTGATGCAACTAAACAAATATCTATAAGCGTACATTACAAATTGCTGATATTGGCATAACTCACATAATAAAACATTTATTTTATGGTCAATTAAATAGAACAAAACTCACAATACTAAATCATTACAATATAATAGTTTACAATAGCGATAGCTCGCATACGAACTTTTCCACATTTTCAGTAAATTTCAAAAATCATTATATTTAAAGCTTCATTGTACAGGGCTAACCAAAAGTGGATTAATAAAAAAAACTAAATTTACAATATCGCAGATGTAATACTTCTATCTAAAAAAAAACAGATAACAAAAAGCGGAGGATTAGACTGTATGCTGTTAACATATTAATGCAAACTGAGATGATTTAATTGTAGACACAATCATAGATTATACACTTCTATCTAACCCAAAAACAGTTAAAAACCAAGGTGGAACAGCGCGTAATGTTTTCCCGTATTTACGGTTCTATTTAACACATGAACAGCCAAAATAACGTGGAAGATTAGACTATGTTGTTATCAAATTAATCCAAACACAAAGATGATTTAATGATAGACATTGAAACGATGAGGTCAAAATGAACAAATGAAAAGTTCAATGTTATTGGGGTATTCTACAAACGTCCTGACTCAAATATAGGTAACTGGCGTCATTCTTTGAATGCCACAACCAGCGCCACATTGCCTGCAATGGGTGAAAGCGGCAAAGCAGCAACTTCGATCTCGGGAAGACCGCGTGGAGAGTGCACCACAGTCGTCATTCATGAAGATAGCCGGTTCGTCAGTGGAATTGTGGAAGGCGCCTTCTGGAAGAACGGACTGCATCAGGGCGAAGGCTTGTGTCAGTGTCGACTGTGACTCGGATGACGTGATGACAATTGCGAGTGGGAGAAGACCTGTATAAGAACCACAAACTCTCGGCAGTTCTGTCTATCCACGTTGCCACTGGAGTCCATAAACACCATCTCTCTGGTGTAGTTCCACATCTGTTGAACTCGGCGCATCAACGGTGTGCAGATCACAATGACCGTCTGAACATCACCAGTTGTCGTCATCGTGGCGTAGTTGCTTTCCGACTCAGCTTTCAGTTTCTCAAGCTGCTGTTTCAGCGTGTCCAGCATTGGCTTGCTGTGATTATTACCGACTGCGTCCACGAGACGTTTCACTACAGTGGTCATAGTGCTCGGACATGAGGTATTCTTTTAACTTTTTTCTGTGGTCAGCAGTAGATTATTTTTGCTCTTGTTTGATGTTGGCAGCGTAGATCAACCTCAACGTTACATAATACAAATGTTTACATCAGACTAGTTACAATGTAAGTCATCATTTCACCCACTGTTTCCAACGTTGTCCGACAAATAAAATAGCATATCAGTAAATAACTGCCTTAGGTGTACGTTAAATACGTCGCCAATTAGTAGACCAGAGTCCGATGTTGTAAGGAGGCGAAAGAACATAAAAAGAGGAGAGTGGAGTCCTCGCCTTAGAGGAGATACTGCCCCCAAAGTTCATAACTCGTACTTTCTTGAGGTGGCTGAAAGTAGGATACAAAAATTACACATAACGTACGGTGTTTCGTACAATACGGTCAAAACTGTTCCTGTCGTACATATTGCTGTTGAGATTATTCGGACGTTTTCCTTAAAGCTAACACGGCGCAGCGCGGGTGAGAGTTCTTGATAACGGCGACATCCGGCTTGAAACATGTCACCACCACAAGGCCGTTGTTAAACAAAATTATTGACACGTGACATCTATCAAATAGTGGAATTAAATATGTAATGTGCACCACAAGGGTAAAAGGTGAGGAAGGATCACAATGATACTTTACGATGGCTCCCCAGAGTTCCCAGCATAATATCCCTATTACCATCCTCAGGACGATTATACCCAAATTGTTCCAATTCAGGAGTCATTTCAGTATGTTCTTGCATATATAATGACATTTCGTTGGAACTTTCTCATGCAAACACATACATACGGTTGTATGCTGATCAAGTGTGTACGTGACCGTAGACCAAATGGCTGACTAAAGGGTATTTACTTAACAGCTTCAATGTCACTGACCACAGAAAGAAAGGGTATGGCGTATATAAGGAGCACCTGGTTGAAACGGTGGTGCCAAACCAAACTAAGGTTTTCAATACACATTATCATTGATTTCCGAGGAAACATCCGGGTCTGGTGAACGGGGGCAGTCTTTTTGGTAGGAGTTGCAGACGGCAGTGAAGTCGACAGTGGTGCCACATCGCGGAGTTAATGGAGGCTTGCTGTTGGCAGATTCCTTGCCACATCGTTTGGCGCTACTGTGAGGAACACACCTAGATGGGTCGGTATAGGGTAAGGTCCATAATAGGAAAATACGTCTTTCGCAGGGCCGTATCCAAGGGAGTTCAGGGGATTCACGCGAAACCTCCTTTTCGAAAATGTATTCACCTAGCCAACGTGTTCATCTGTAACGTACACTACACCGGTTAAAGTCGTCATCGACTGTTTCCGCCAACAGTTGGCTGCAGCACAAATATCAGCTCGCTATGTCGTTGCCCTTCCCTATACCGTCCCTTTTTATCGATGTCGTATTTGCTTTTCTCTGATAAGACGCGGACGCGACTCACTCTCGAACTGGTATTTTGAAGCAACTTGCAGTGCTCAGCAACGGCGGAGTCGCACCGCCGCTTGTACCGGAAGTAGACGGTATCGGCGAGGTCGCACCGCCGCTTGTACCGGAAGTCGACTGTGTATGTGACGGTTTGTCGGCGATGTCGTCGTGATATCTCAACTTGACAAGGCCATTTGAAGTAACGCTCGCTAATGCGAGTGCGAGGTACAGTCTGCAAGAATGATTGAGCGAAATTAATCATAAACTACCGAATTTAACATAGCCTATCTAAGTAATGTTACATAAACGTCATGTTGTATTGTTAATAAGACGGCAAACAGTAACAAAATCAAATTATATGTACACATTAGGGAAATAATACGAGCAAAACAGGATACTTACAATTTGGCCTGTCACCAGAATTCTCACTATTTCTAACTAGAAGTCTCATTAATTCACACAGATGGCGCTGCCGGAGAACCAAACCAACTCCACCAGAGGAAGCCAAACACATGGCAACATACTGCCCAACAGAAATAGGGATCAGCGTACAGTTACATTTCCCTCTGGTGACCAAGTTAACGTTTTGCATGATTATAAGAAAACGGGACCATCAAATTCTGAAACTTCCTACCTGCCATTGCCATCATCTCATTGACATGCTGGTCGAGTTTTGTAAAAATCTCATATATCTAACTTTTTTTAAATGGCTGAACGTGCCATACCTGTCAATGTTTACCAATTGCTGCATGAATTACTACGAACTCGTGCCTTGTGGCTAAAAAATTGCTAAACATTCTTCCGTCTATTAAAATCATCTAAAAATCCACAGTTACACTGTCAACAGGTTCTACCAGCAAACATGGCAATGTCCCTGCTCAAAGGCACTTATGTCAGATGATATTATTTTTAAAAACGTCCTATATCCTAACTTACTATGCCCTACATTCGTGTGTAACACACTAGGACGTCTAACTGAGGCATGATCCCAATAATACATTCCGTCGGTAACCTTCGAAGCCGCACAGTCGTTGGTACCAGAAGTAGACGGCGACGGCGCCACTGCACCGCCGCAGGTTTCGAAAGTCGACGGCAACGACGAAGTCGCACCGTCCTTGGTACCGGAAGTTGACGGAAACGGCGTAATCACACCACAGCTAATGTGTATATTAGTTTACTTTTAATATGTGATTACTCACGTAGGCAGATCACTGTTGCTCTTTTTTTCTAATCACTGTTAACTTGTGCCGCTTGGTAAAATCATTAATTATTTGAAGTTCTACTGATTAGCAGGAATCGTGTTTTCCCATGAGCACCTGCACCGGTCGCCTATATAACCCACTTCGCGCTTCACCCACGAGGCCCTGACCTTGCAGTCGCGGGCGTAGCACGCCCTGCTTCACGTTTCTCACTCACACATCTTCGTTTCTGATATAGAAATGGGCAGTGGAGAATAAGATCACGACGAAGGCCGTGGACATCCTCGTAAAAGAAGGTTTCAATTCGATGGAAGCGGTGGCCCTCATCGACGCCGATGACCTGGAGCAATCCAAGATGCCTCGTGGCCGACGAAAGCTTTTCCTGATAGCGCTGAGGGCGATACAAGCTGCCGACGCCGGGAACGCACGTGGGCCCGAGCCGCCCCCCAGCTAACCGCAGACCGACGAGATCGGCCTAACGCTGGCGAAGACGCGTATGGCGAAGACAGCTGTTCGAACCAGGACATTCGTTCGAACCATCGTCATTCGGGGGAGCGCACGTCCGGCCGCAGCGGAAACACCGAGTGGCATGACCATCCCGGGCACGTGGCAAGACCCGCGGATTCATCTAATGTCGGCGACGGCTGGGAAGTCTCCCCCAGTTATCACGATGTGACCGACTTTCTGTCGGGTGACACTCTGGAGGAGGAGGTTGTTGCAGGGGCGCATAAGGGTAAATAAATCGTCATAAAATCCGGCACTAAGCCCAAACTCGAAACAATTACTCTGCCCCAATGGTCCATAGCTAATCTGGCTATTCAGTACCGGTTGTTGTGCGACTGTAATTTATCCCAGGATGGCACGATTGATTACATATCATACACTGCAAAAATTCTGCAGTTGACCCAAAGATATGAGAATGCCTCTGTTGATTTCTACGACAGAGAATGTCGAAAATTACAAGCCGCACACAATTTCTGGTGGGGAACTGATATACCACATTTGCAGACAATGCAACTAACCCCTCGAGCACCCCGCAACAACGCTCGCCGGGCTCAAAACACATCAGGCCCCTCCTGTAAACCAACACACTACTCGGGGCGGGTTACCGCTGATGGTAAAACCATATGCAAACTGTTTAACACAGCAAGGTGGTGTTTGTACCCTGATTCAAAATTTACACACGCATGTTCCTATAGGGGTTGCAATCAGGCCCACTCAGCATTCACACACCACCAATCTAGATACTAGATAACAACCATCAGTGGCGCCAGTGCCAGGTCTCAACTTAGCTGGATAGGAATTTGAATTATCGGACGATCCGGATATGGATTTCCTTTTGGATGGGATAAGACACGGGTTTCCTATTGTTGACAAGGGAACGCAGGTTTTACCTATGCAAGCAGACAGTCATCCCTCATGAGAACTATGAGGCAGTAAAACGACAGGTGCTTTCCGAATTACGATATGTTTATTACGTATTGTGTGACAGCCCTCCTAGCTTGGTGAGCTCGATTGGCGCTGTTCCAAAGAAAGACGAAAGGCATTAGGTTGATCCATGATTTCAGTCGCCCTATCGGCAAATCGCTAAATGATTATGCATATATCGAAATGCCACACAAATTCCAAACGATTGATGATACTACCTCCTCGGTACAAGTAGGCTATTATATGAGCAAAGTCGATCTTAAGTCAGCGTACCGAACTGTTAGTATAAACACTGAAAGCCAGCAATTTACAGGATTAAAGTTATGGCTCGATGGCCGGTTTGCTTTGATTCACTGCGCTGGTTGTTTATTTAGACGATTGCTTTGTGTGATCACCAACTCTGCAGAAATGTGCAGAGGTAATGGCTTCTCTCATCGCGCTTTTGCGCTACCTAAGTTTTCGCATTAACTGGAATAAGGTTGTAGATCCGGCTCAGTGTATCACTTTTTTGGGCATAGAAATCGACACAAAGCAGATGTGTACTAATAAAAAAATGCAAATACTGAAGGTAGAGTTAGATTATTTTGCTAAGCGCAATTGCAATCCCTAGTAGGGAAGCTGAATTGAGCAGCAGGTGTAATATATGGCGGGAACGTATAATATATCCCGGCTACACGAGCCATCCTCCGTGCATTTTCTGCAAGTCATCCTTGCTGAATCGCCGTTGAGCTGACACATGTCCTTGAATAGTTTTACTTCTCTTCGCAACACGTCCTGGAGATGTCCTGGTTTCCCTGGATGCTGATGTGAAATGGCTTCGGGAGCTAGTGTTTGCGTCCAGCACTCGCATGATATACAGTTCTCAGAGCAAGTTATAGTTAACCTTCTGCAGCTGGCCAACGTGTGTCCGGTACCTTTATATGTAGACAACGCTTGTCGTTATATAGCTTTTCTGTCGCACCGACTTTGCTTTAACTCGGTTGAGCAGTATTTGAATGTTGTACGCGTCATGCATTTGGAGGCGGGTCACTCTAACCCTTTTCACAATTCCTGGAATTTGGATACATTACTTAAAGGCACAAAAAAGGTTTTTGGGGGCTTCTCAAAAACAGAAATTGCCCATAACGCCAGCCATCTTACTACATATTTTTGGGCTTGTTGATCTGTCATCTTCACTCGATGTAACTTTCTGGGCCTGTTGCCTTGTGGCTTTCTTCTCCTTTTTCGGCAAGTCTAACCTGCTGGTTAAAGGCTTGGCATCGTTTGATCCTAGCATTCACTTGTGTCGTAAAGATACTTTGTTCTCGGTTGATGGGGTATCGTTAACTGTGCGCTGGTCAAACACCATACAACACAAACAACGTGTTCAACACGTTTCTCTACCCCGCATCAATAGTTTACCTTTGTGCCCAACTCAAGCACTCGTTCTCTCCCTACACCGGTGTAACACACCACCATGCGCCCCTTTGCTTTCATACTTGGGCCCTTGTGACTGGCTTCTCCTCTCGGCTAGTCTTTTTCAGCACGAACGAATGCATGCACACACACTCAAACGCTTACATACACGCATACGCATGCAGACATACATACATATATACATACAAACATACATACACACATATACACATATACACATATACATACATACATACATACATACATACATACATACATACATACATACATACATACATACATACATACATACATACATACATACATACATACATACATACATACGTATATACATACATACATACACACATACACATATACACACACATACATACATACATACATACATACATACATACATACATACATGCATATGTTCGCGAGGGTTAAGGTGCGGGTGTGTGTTCGTATGAAAAGATCGTGTTTACACTGTGCGTGCATCGAAACTCATTCCCGACAGGAATTAATTGTGTGCCTAT
>OY759273.1:22385396-22415396 GCA_963662155.1 Lamellibrachia columna | reverse complement strand
AAATCTTTATGTGTAACTAGCTTAAGTTATCTAAAACGAATTCATAATAGGAACTTCCAAGAGTGATCAATCTTTCTCATTTTCGGAACCAGCCCACAATTTAAGGGTTTTTATTTATTACATATCTTTGGAATGAAAATAATATATGCAATAGTGAACACGATAAAAAATTGTTTGGCAACCTAAATTTGTGATTACTTTAATGCGGGACAAATATTGCTTGTCTCCTACGATGGTAGGAATAAACTCAATAATCCCAAAATATATGTTTAGTTTAACCTTGTTTGTCCGCATTTTATTTAAATATGTTTGCGAGTAGATACACCAAAGAAATAAAATAACAAAATAACGCCGTTTCCCATGGAACATATATGTAATGATCGTTTGTAATCTTTCCTGAAGAAATCCCTGCAGAAATAATCGTTACTTCAACTCTAACCTGAGAATACGCGTTTATTCAGTAAGCCATGCCTACTATGTTATGAAATCTTCTAATAATAGAGACTGTATTGCGAGGGCAGACGATGAGCTGGTAGCGTTCATATATGTGACTTGCGCAGGTTGCTTACGCCATAAGCCGAGTACTGCATTAATTACCCCCTTGTTTAGCTGTGGTATGGTGCGACTTACTTGGCCAGATAATTGCAGGTTGTCCGCCCTTCACAGTTAGGGGGTTAACGACACGTTCGTACCTTATGTTAGTAGTCTTTAAAGCTTTTCATGGATGACTACGTTTGATAACGTGCTAGTTCCGTTGAATCAGTCACGCACCTAGACCGGTGTTCCATAAGGGTGGTGGACCAGCCACTTGTAACGCGTCTGCCAAAGCATGCACGGACACACGCAGGGACGCACATACATACATAAATGCATGCATGCATGCACGAACGTACACACCCACCACATATATACATGCACGCACGCATGTTTGCCTACATACATACATACATACAAACATACATACATATATATATATATATATATATATATATATATATATATATATATATACATACATACATACATACTTACATGTATACATCCACGCATAAGTACACACATACACACATACACACATACATACATATATACATGCATACATACGTACATATATACATACAAACATACATACGTACATACATACATACATACATATATACATACATATATACATACACACATACAAACGTGCTTACATATATACATACATACATACATATATACATGCATACATACGTACATATATACATACATACATACATAAATACATACATACATGTATACATGTAGACACATATACACATATACGTAAGCACGTTAACACATACACATAAACACACTTACACGAACGCAAACACCCATGCACGCACGAATATTACACACAGTGGCACACAGTGGCACTCACACACAAACACACACACACACACACACACAACTCACCAGCACACACGCACATTACACACAGTGGCACAGACACGCACACACACACAAACACAAACACACACACACACACACACACACACACACACACACACACACACACACACACACACACACACACACACACACACACACACACACACACACACACACAAACACACACAAACAAACACACACACACACACACCACACACACTAATACACACGCTTACACACACACACACACGCACACACGCACACACACACACACACACACACACGCACGCACGGACGCACACACACACGTTCATATATACATATATACCCATACATAGCCATCCCAAAAATCACTTAGAAACTTCTCCAACTGTTGAACTTCACTGAGTGGCAATACAGAAGTTCCACATACGATCACTGAACACATCAACATATTGCGTTTACTTCAAACGGTGCTTTGGTTCTTTTCGTCGGACTTACTTCAACCCGACACTGCCTCCAAGCGCACATTTTCGTTATTGTAGGCCACGAATGTGGACGTTCTTAAACAACTGATTGATCGATGATTTCCTATTCAAGTGCGTTCTAGGTCCACATCCATAATTCATAGTATCGTACGCTTGAAGTTCATAAACAACTGAAGGTAATCGTGGCCATCAGCAAAAGAATAGCGCAGGTGCAAACAGGTGATCGTGCGAGCTAGAAGTAGCGTAATGTGTCATGTGAATTGCTTGGGTTAAATTAGCAAATATCGTAATTATAATGATGCAAGGAAGAAGATAATCGCGTTGCCTTTTCTGCATTTACCGTATGAAGGCATAACTCTGCAATAGTATTGCAGCTTCAAAAGGTAATCAAATTCTTGGATTGATTAGAAGAAACATAACATACAAGGAAAAAAGTTAATTATACCTCTTTATAAAGCAATAGTTAGACCTCATTTAGAATACTGTATACAAGCATGGAGACCATATCGTAAGAAGGATATAGATACGCTTGAACGCATACAAAGGAGAGCAACTAAAATGATTCCAGAACTTAGAGACCTTAGTTATGAAGAACGCCTGAAAGAATGTGGTTTAACAACTCTAGAGACAAGGAGGTTAAGAGGAGATCAGATTGAAGTTTTTAAGATATTGAATGGGTATGAAAATATTGATAGAAATATGTTTTTCTCACTCAAGAAGGATAGCAGAACTAGAGGACATGAGGTAAAATTAGTAAAGGATCAATGTAGATTGGACATCAGGAAGCACTCGTTCGCACAGAGGACAACAAATGAATGGAACAAATTGTCTACAGATTGTGTAACTGCTAGCAGCGTGAATATGTTTAAAAACAAGGTTGACACATATCTCAGGAGGGCGGGTTATAAGTAGGTGAACATTGTTGGACTCTCGATAAGCCAATGACTTCCTTGTCCACTTGCAATCTGGGCCTTTGGCTTGGATGGCAAATCTTGTTAAATCTTGTTAAATATGCTAGTTTTTCCACGAACTACATGTATGTCACAATTGCGACAGTAAAGAGCAAATTGATAGCAACAGAGAACATATCAATTACAAAACAAAAATACAATACAAATTAAATCATACTAATCATAATAGTGTATTCAAAAAACAGACAGTACAACAATCAAGGTCATGTGATATCAATTGTTATTACCACAGAACAAATACAATGTCAATAACTGACCGATTACCACAAAAACATCAAGTTAGCGAATTTATACAAAGTGTGGTCGCAGTTCCTTCGCGAAGTCAGCTATGAACTTGAATTGTCTTCGGCTGACCACCAAAATATTTCCTCGAATGTGAAGTCGAATCGGTGCTTTTTTATGTTAATGTGTGTATGAACATACAAGAATTATATTATGCTTATACGCATAAAGTATGGCTACTTTGTTCGACAAAGTAGATTTGTTAATACTAATTTTGCCATGAACATGTCAGTTCATGGTGGCATGATACAGTAAAAGGATACACCCACAAACCTTTAATTATTTTGATGTGGCAAATGTGGTAAAAATAGTGATATCAATTTTGCCAATCAAATAATAATCACTGCATAATTACAGTATCGATTACGTCAATATTTCTATGACATACCACTCTCGTGATATTAGAAGATTGCAATCAAATGCATTGTGATTGCTAATAATGGTGGCGTACTTTTGTATACATCATACATTTCGATATGCATCTGCACCTTAAATACTACTTCGTGGCGTCACGATGCAATGGAATTATATAAACAATTATCAGAGACGTTGTCAGTTAGGCTCGACCACGGCAGAAGCGGCATCATCGAGCGACGGTAGAAGACGTTAGAAGTGCGACGGAGACGGCGAAGACTATCGACATATTAGGGATCTCCTACCTCAGCAAATCGCGCACGATTGCACTGCATTCAATTGTAAGAATACTTGTCTCTGATTGTATGCGGTTTTACTGGTGATTGTGTTGTGATTTTGTTGTGTGTCGCTTCAAAGACATTTTGCAGACGTGCTGGACATAGCTGGTCAGCAACTGTTTTCACAGAAACCATTTTTATTCCTTGTAGCGTTCTGTAGCAATGTTTAGCATATTACGTTTACGTGGTGTTTAACAATATGGGTCTTCCATAACGCTAATAATTGATAATCTGGAATAATAACATTTATTGAGGTAAATACACTCGTTTATGCGATTGCTGTAGGATTACTAATACTATCGTGCGTGTGGCTGTGTGTGCATACAAGCGTACATGCATATGCACACATACTCTATGTATGCATGTATGTATGTATGTATGTAACATACATACGTACGTACACACGTACACACATATACACATACACAAACACGTAGACATACACACATGCATACACATATACGTACATATACATAGCTTACTAAGACTAAGTATCGTTCGATGTCTTGCCATAAAAACATTCTAACAGTACTCATTTTCAGATATATAGTGAAAAAATACCATTTACAAATCTTTTGTGTTTAAAACAATGTTTCGAACATATTACGATAGGTCGACATCTTGTGTGAATGAAATTATATAAAGTACCATAAACGCTGTTTTGGAAATAGACAATAGACAAATGGTGTCGGTGATAAGCGAACAAATGAACAATTCACCATGAAAATTATCTATTGAAATATATGAGATCACTTGTCGAAGTATCGAATGAAGTGTGCATTATTTTGTTGCATATACTGGACGATCGCAAAACTAAACAAATCGACTCGTAATAATGTTAATATCGACATTAGACATCATCCAAAAAATTATTTCGCGTGCAACTGGGAGGTTATTAAATAATTCAGGAATTGTCGTACCAATACAAAACATAACCTACCAATGTCTTCGACAGTAGTCTATATCATTATTTCTTTATGTTGCGAACATATGTGTACGTACACAATGCTTACGGACATATGTATACACGTACGTACACGCACACACACATACACTTTGATACATTCTACACAGGCAGTCGTTGTGCAACGTGCTGTGACAGTGTACGTTGTTTGATATACTACTTGCCGTTGTCGGGCCATTGTTCCTCTCATATTCAATGGTTCATACGCAAGAGTAATGAAGACCAAGGAACTATGCCGATGAATGGCGCCTTGAATTAGCGGCCGGCCTGTTATTGTATTGACTTTAATGCAGACAACAAGCGTTATCATCGAATTGAATGTGTCAGTTTTTTTCATTTCCAGACATACTGTGCGAGGTTCATTACGATATCACCATGGGAGTTCCCGTCGCACCTTCCCTGATGTTGTTGTTGATCGTGTCTGCAGGTAAATTTAGCGAAGTATTCCAAGTTGTCCACGTCATGTAGCAGAATATGTCGTTGACAATACCAACGGCTTGACGTTATATTGACTCCAAGTCATAATGCATACATACATATATACATTCAGTTTTCTAAATTAAGACCTTTTTTATCGGCGGCCGCCGATTCAAAATGCCACCCGCGGATTCAGTAAAAAAAATCCGCAAGTTATCGGACCCACCCCGCCGATTCATCCCGACCGCCATGGCTGGATCGGACTGTATTGGTGATGCACATTAGAGTAGTTACTAATCGAAGCTAGTTCGATATAAACTAGAACAGTGATAAACTACTTCTTTCTTGCCAGCGGTAAATCGCTGCCAACGCAAAGACGAAGTCCCCACATGCGAGGGAAACACCATTTGTAATTTGTTTTAGCTTTACGCACAACAACGTTTTTACGCATACATATAATTAAAACATTTTTGTGAGGCCAGTTGAAATTAAAATGGGCTGATTCAAAATATAACACGGCCATTTCGATAAAAATCTGGGCCCGTTACTTTTTTTATTTGAGACACTGATACATACATGCATGCATCCACACATGCACGCACACGCACTCGCACTTTGGATGCCTCAACTGTTTGCCGGAAAAACATAATAATGATAATTTTGTGTTGGTTAAAACAACATAGCTACCTCTCAACTAGTCACTTCAATTCCTACCATTTGATAGAATAAACCTTAAATCAACCCGTATACTCGCAGGTCGTTGCAAACCACTAGAAGGAGATGGCGAATTGGTGCTAGTCAAAGAACTACGCGGCAGTCGTTTGAGACGCTCGACTGAGTCGACTTTACGTCGTCACCTCCATATACAGTTCAACGTCGCCGGAGAGAGATTGACTCTACAACTGGCGCGAAACACAGTCATAGACACGAATGTCCCATTCAGCTTCGCAAAGAATAAACGTGAGAAAATATACGTCCCGGATGAAAAGGTACGTCCGTCGTCAAAATGGTGTGTTAATATCAGTGTCTCATTAAGTCATTTAGTTGACCAATTTCAGCAAGATAAAACTGTTTCAAAGAAATAAAAAAGTTTAAGAACGTTTGCTGTGGTGCGTAACATCATTGTTCTAATATATGTAATAATCTAAGATATATCATCGTATAGTATGACTGCATGTTATGTAGGACGTCGCGTTCTACCAAGATATTACGCAAGGCGCTGCCATCTTAGTCAAGAACAAGGAACAACAGATTATTCAACTGGTAGGTTTATATGTAATACAACCGACATTAGGGACGTTCACGTCGCTATTTGATACCGATATATCACACGTGTTCAGCGCAGTAAGAGTGAAGGTTGTTTGAACCAGAGAAAGTAGCGATTTAATAAAAAAATTCCATGAATGTTTTTTACGCAAAAAGGATAATACTTCACATTGAAAACTAATACTAGTAGTTTCATTTGTAAAATCTGACACGTTCGAATAAAACGGATGATTTCGATGTGCAGATTTTCTCTCGATTATTAAATGATATTGCTATTGGATGTTTACAAGCTTAATTAATCAAAGAACCACGTGTTCTCTTAGGATATATTCGGATTTCAACGCAAACCCATAACAGGTTATTTATGCGGTCGTCTGTACTAAGTGTGTCTGTGGATCAGGATGGAAGTTTCCACTTCAAAGGCAAGTCGTACATCATTCAACCTATAGACGACGGGACACCGGTATCGCCAAATGGTGTACCTCATCGGGTAACAAAAGAGAAGCTGCCCAAAGGTAATTCTCATATTTGCTTTTGATATGTATTGGTTTCTTTCTTGGCAAAGGAAATGCTCCTCTGTAGTTTGTTGACTGGTGCTGGTACGGGATACGGATACTTTAGTTGTGTATTGAATGATACACACATCTCCGTTGACAAGTCGGATGAGACAATAGTAATAACACGACAAATTCTATCATGTCTAAATCTTTGGAAAGCCAACTTCAGAGACGCATAAAAACGAAATGGTATATATATATATTGACATCGATATATAATGATTGAACGTTAAAGTTGTCAACATATGATGAATGCTCTATGTATCTAAGGAGGGAAAGAATGGCTAAGAAAGACTGAGTTGCTTAACTGGAATTTCTGAAATATTCAGGTAGCACTTCTGTGAAGGCACCCGCCTGCTATTTAGGAAGAAAGTTAATGCGAAGACATAATCTCAGGCTCAGGCTGAACTACATTACACTATGCATCGGCACACATGTTTTATTTCTTGTTCAGACAAAGTACTCACGCTGTCGCCTACTACTTTGTGTGAGCCTTATTTTACGTACGTACGTGCGTGCGTACCTATGTACCTATGTATCTACATGCGTATGTGCGTACTTACACAACACACGCCCACGCGCACACACGCACACACGCACACACGCACACACGCACACACGCACACACGCACACGCGCACACGCACACACACACACACACACACACACACACACACACACACACACACACACACACACACACACACACACATTTTCTTTCGCCACTGCTAAAGACGGTGGTTCCGTGCAATACTTTGTTATCACATCAACTAATATTGCTGTAAATCGTCGCAGACTATGTGGAGGTGGCCAAAGAGAAACATGCAACATTCAAAGCGGACATGAACGAATCTGAGATGTCGAAGGGAGAGGCCAAATATAGGCAGAAGAGAGACACAACGGTCGCTGCTTATTACGTCGAGATAATGTTCGTGCTGGACCACACCATATACGACTAGTGAGTCATAGTTTTGTAATCTTGGTCAAACAGCGCAAGGTAGAACATTTAGGAACTTTCATGGAGCCATTAGGTTATCGCAAGCGATGTCTCAATGTTGTGCTGCTTTAGTTGGGAAAATCACGAATTTACTTGGTTACTTGGACAACGACAGGAACGAAGGGAGGATTGATTATTAATCAGGTTCTGAAGTGAGAGTAACGGTCAACTTATGATATGATTTCATTTCCCAATTAATTAACCAACTAAAACTTTCATAACTTTCGCGTTTGTTATCACCCTGTTTTAACCTTATGCATATCAAAATTTGAACATATGCATAACTGTTATTACTGTGCGTTTCATTTGCATTAAACTATAATGTTGTCGAGGTGGATAACCCAATGTTGTGTTGGCCCACAGTTGGACGGCAAGATCAATCGATCGAAACGATACACTTTCCAGGATCAAATACTTTTATCTTCAGAAAATGAATACGGTATGTGCAGTATAATGTGATAATAGTAAAAATGCAGTAATTTGTACTTGGCAATAACAAAAACACAATACTTTTTACTTGGTAAATAATAAAAACACAATAATATCTATTTGGTAATAATAAAAACACAGTAAACTCTACTTGGTAATAACAAAAACACAATAAGTTCTACTTGATAATTAATAAAAACACAATAATCTCTACTTGGTAAAAATAAAAACACAGTAATCTCTACTTGGTAATAAAAACACAATATTTTTTACTTGGTAAATAATAAAAACACAATAATCTCTACTTGGTAATAACTAAAACACAGTAATCTCTACTTGGTAATAAAAAAACACAATAATACCTATTTTATAAATAATAAAAGCACGTAATCTCTACTTGGTAAGGAATAAAAATATTTTATAGATTTGATTTGTGTCTTCCCAAAATATATTATTTGGCCGGTTCACTTTTCGTTCGATATATGCAACATTTTACCAAACAAATTGTATAATAATCCTATTGGAAGAAAGAAGTTTACAACAAAATCAAGAGTGTCGCAACAATAAAACATGCAAGTTTGATATTATACACATCCGATGAATAAGGCAACAGTTATAACATTATTTATAATGCATTTAATTATATTATGTGGCTGCATTTGTGAATGTGTGGAATATTACTTGTGTATTCTTATCAATGTCTGACTCGTCTATTTTTTTTCCAGTTTGACATGGTTTTCAGGTCAATAGACAGCGGTGCATGGGGAATTATGATAACACCCGTCCTCAAAGAAATTTACATTGCAGAGGTAAATAGTATTAGCTATTTTCAAAGCGACTGTTTATGTGTATATATATATTTTATACACAATGTAACCTCGTTACATCGGACACTTTGATCCCCAATGTATGTGTCCGGATTAACTAGTTTTCCGGATAAACGAATCACGCAATTGACGCGGTATATTAGCGTTTAGACATTCCGATCCCATGAAATTACGCCCAGTTGCCGAGGTTTCCCGATTGGTGGCGTCCGTATTAACGAGGTTCCATTATGATTCAATCATAACTTAAAACTGTATGTTTAACTGCATCTTCTCGCTAAACAAATTAACAATATTTTTATAATATGATTCCCCTACTGTCATATTACTGACATACTGGCAACATAGTTATTACGTTCCGGTCAATATATTTTTCAGACCCAAGAAGAATCCACTTGGACAGCGGGTAACATCGTCAGCAATGGAGATTCGGTCGAAACAACTGTTATTAATGCAACCGTTGGCCTTGCGAATTTCGCAATTTGGAAGGGCCAGGAAGGAAGATCGTGGAACAACCCGGATTACGCTATGCTCTGGACACGGTCAGACTTCACAAATAAACATGTTACGATACGATAAGTGACTTAAATGTTGTCATTCAGAACATTGCAATGTGTTTTAATATATTATCGTATTTCACGTGGGACGGTTATGCAGAGGCTTCGGAAGAAGACCCCCGTTGTGACAAGGTTTGTGTCCTACGCACACGATACATGTGAATGTGTAGCTAAACAATGCAATTAACTCACCTGATTGTTCTTCGTTTCAGCTACGACGTCTTAACCGGCACGTCTACAGCTCCGACAGGTAAGATGAATGTTTCACTATTTGGAAGGCCTAAAAAATGCGTGCGTGTGTACGTGCGTGCGTGCGTGCATACGTGCGTGTATATATAGACGTTTATACGTTCTTTGTGAAATGTTGCAGCAATAAGCATAACATTCCTAATTTACATGCGTCTAGATTTTGTTTTTATAAAGGTTGAATATATGTTGTGGACTTGTAGGAC
Source organism: Lamellibrachia columna (assembly GCA_963662155.1). Classification (NCBI taxonomy): domain Eukaryota; kingdom Metazoa; phylum Annelida; class Polychaeta; order Sabellida; family Siboglinidae; genus Lamellibrachia; species Lamellibrachia columna. The sequence goes on along the minus strand of OY759273.1, from coordinate 22,405,106 downwards.
TTGGAAATTTGAAAAGTTTATGTCGAGGACGGTTAGCTGTTTCCTTGATGGAAGAGTGCGGCCTTCACTCTTGGAGACGTGGGATATACTTGCTTGGATTAGGGTAACGTAAACTCTACCAAAGGAACACATTTCAACAAGGAATTCACCCTTAATTACGTCATGTATGTGATGTACCGTAATATTATATGTTTTAATGCAGAAAAAAATACGGTATTCGAAAATGTTTCAGTTCGTTCCTGGTATTACGTGGAATCAACAGCATAATACCATAGAACGATTGAACGTTTTCCCCTGAATTGCAATTCCTTTTTTATAATTTCAATTGTTAATCCTAAATTGTGAACCCATGACATGATAACGGGCTTTTCTACATGTTTTCAAGTTTAATTGATTTGTTTTCTTCACACAACATAAGTGTCTATTTACATGATCAACAAACTAAGTACACATTTTATTTAAGTGTTGTGGGGGCAACATTATCCACTCCTAACCAATTAATTATACTCTTCACAACGTAACAAAACCTTCCTTTGTCACATCCCTGTAGCGCGTAACTGTATGTGAATTAACTGACGCGGTTCAACATAGAACATATTTATCAATCAAATATAATTTGATCGTTCAATCACTCTGGCACTGTTCGTTTTAAACATACGTGTATCATGTCTTTGTAGTTTGGGAGCGTTGCCGGACGGATACAACAACGACTGTTCAGCGTCAGATAACTACGTGATGTCATCTACTTACACTATGACGGAAACTACTCGTGCAAACTCCTTCATATTCTCCAGGTGTTCCGTCATATACTTCAAAGACTTCATCAGCGGCAACTCCGATGGGTAAGGCGAAGACAACCGTTTCTCGTCAGGGTTTTGTTCTTCTTATCTTATTTTGAGATAAGGCGTATCTTTATTGCTACGCACGCCATATGTTGATTCTTTTTATTTCCGACATAGCACAAGTCGCCACAGGAGTCGCCATATCTGATAAGGTTTGACGTACATCAATTTATTTCAGTCGTTATAGTGAGTTATACAACGGCTAGCCGCGTTGATATACACTCGACGTATATTTAACATGTGATTTTCAGAACGAGGCAGCTGTGCATTATCTGGATGGATATATCACAGTAATAAGACTACATGATTGGTCTACTGCATTTTACCGTGATATATCAACTCAGATGACACACAGCTGCCTCGTTCTGAGAATCCGTCTAACGTTTGAATCATATCGAACGTGACCGAGTACGCGCATTGACATATGTACACGTGATTATTTGAACGCTCTGCGTGTTTTCTGTGATTTTTTTATTTCCGTAATCTGCATCAAACATCCGCAATAAGCTGAAGTATTAATTTGCCGTTATATAACGACAAAACAAATACTGTTTTTGATGTCACTCCAGTGTCACCAGCCGTATAGCATCAGTTGTACCTAGCTGGAAACACTCTCGTGACATCAACAAACAGTGTATTGTTTCCTAAATATACGTTAAACTGAGTGGCTTGTTCCAAGATCCTCAGGACCCCGAGCACAGAACCGCGTCAAATCCAAACGGTTAGACAATCTGAAAATCAGTTTAGCCGAAAATGTTAAACTTGTAGATGTATGGATGAATACACTGATGAGTTATGCAATGGAAACATAATGAAAGTGTTATTATATCCTACTGTCCTAATGTAAACAGGGGTGGCTTGCAAGGAATTGGTGTGTCACTATATATATATATATATATATATATATATATATATATATATATATATATATACAGATTGACAGTCAGACATACAGAAATACGGACGGACGGACAGACAGACAGACAGATAGATAGGTAGATAGATAGATAAATTACTGTGTAACTGATGAGATTCTCAAGAAACCCGGAAGGCCTTTGGTAAGAACCACCAATAGTAAAAAAAGTCATACTTGTGCGTTGCCTCGAAAGTATCTAGTTAAATAAATATAAAAAAGAAAAACAGAAACTTACAATACACTCAATTCAAATGCATGTAAGATGGTGTTGTTGTGATGCAGTTTTCCGCGAGTCTGCCTCAATAACCGAGTATGTTCCAACGGAGTGTCGACTGCAGATGAGGACATTCTGCCCGGGACGGTGTACTCGTTGGACGACCAATGCCAGATTTTCTACGGAGAGAACTACACGTATTACGGAGACGTACGTTTCAACAGCAATATACATTTTCTTGAAGCCAGCAGCACGGCTGTTTCTTCAGATATCTGTCCTAGATTCGATCAGCTGTTAATTTTTTTTCCGGATATAGGACCTGCATGTGTTATTATTGATATATTACTGTTATAGGTGATGGTTATTTGGAAGGATCTTGGTGGTGATATATAATCTGCAGATTCCCAAAAGGGACAACACGCAGATGTAAATACTGAATTATCTTCACATTTGTGCCACGTATGCCACGGATCACTGAACTATGTTGACCATAAAAGTCTTGCCTTGTGAATATTTTATTCTATGGTATGTCGTTGAATATAGTATAACTTTTCTGGATTCCCCTTCATGTTCCTACAAGTGGTGATTACACATCAGTGAAATATAATTACATTACCTACATTATGGTAGCACATATGTTGTCTTATGTATTGTTGTAATATTGATGTAGAATGTGTAAATTTCAGGGATGATCGTCGACAGCAACTCAAAAATCGTAAAATTGCAAGACAAAGAACCATTCAAGGAAGTATCGGAAATATCATTATCCCGCTGATATATGTAGCGAATTATTGTGTAACTTCATCGCCATATGAACCTACGTATATCACAGACATGTGTGTAGGTCACTGCAGTGGACGAGACCATCTGCTCTACATTGAGCTGTGTAAACGAAAAACAAGAGGTATTTTCAACGACCAGAGGAGCAATCATTGGAACACCGTGCGGCTCAATCAAGGTAAGACAAGATGCATTTTCAACAACTGATTAGCAAGCATTGGAACACAATGCGGCTCAATCAAGGTAAGACAAGGGTCGATATTATTTAAAGATGAACAGCCTGTTGGTGTAATAATGCTGCATTGTTAGTATACCCTTCGGTACTAGGCTGTATTTACAAACACATGTGTGAAGTCAACTACATTATATTAATTCCAGTTCCACTTACCAATTCGATATCGATATAATAGTATGTGTACAGAGCAACCGTAAATACACTCAACGCCAAAAAATACAGACATGTTATGTTTTTTTTATTGTTTGTAGCGAATAATTTTAATTACAAAGTTACATGATGTAACTGAAAATGTGATAGGAAACTAATTTAAACAACAAATTACATTTCACCAATTCCAATTACTTAAAAAAACACCAATTCCAATTCCACTTACAATTGCTGCATCATGCATCAAGGTGTAATTCGCATTCGTCAGACTCGATGTGCAAACTGCAGAACGTAAGAACAAGCGCAATTTAATGCGTTATGTTAATTTGTTTCAGTACTGTTACAATTGGCAATGTCTGGCTGATTGTGCTGTTCCGAAAAGTGGTACGTGTTACATATGGGTATTATACATATATATATATATATATATATATATATATATATATATATATATATATATATATATATATATATATATATATATATATATATATATATAGAAGACTTGATTTCAACTTTATGACTTCATAAAATATATTATATGTATGTAAGACATGTAAATGTTATGCACATGCTTCAATATAATACGTCCGATAAAATAATATCGTGTTTCTGGGCCGCAAATAAGATTAAGGATTATGGCCCATTGAAAATCACGGAATTAACGTGACATGGTCACCGTCTTGAGAAAACATGTTTACTACTATATATTACTATAATCTTCATAAATCAGGAAGTGTTAGCTATATTTAACTTGCTCTTGTTTCATACTGTAGGACCAGCCACTGAATGCGCGCCTACTGACCTCGTCACCGATCTTCCCACTGGTAAGAATGCGTGATGCCTGACCGCCCGCACGCCCCGCCCGCCCGCCCGCCCTCCCGCCCGCCCGCCCGCACGCACGCACGCACGCACGCACGCACACACGCACACACGCACGAACGAACGAACGCACTCGCACATTAAATGCAACAGCGCACCAATTATTGGATTGCAATTTACGTCACTGCAATTAATGCGACAATACCAGTACATTTCCAATAGGAGTTATATAATCGGTCCTCTGATTGAATCCAAGCATGCTGATACAGTCCACATACACTTGCAAATGTGACAGAAAGTGTTTCAATAACATATTGTTCCATATGACATTATTGGTCTGATTTCAGACTGCAGTGATAGTGATGACATTATTGGTCTGATTTCAGACTGCAGTGATAGTGATGACATTATTGGTCTGATTTCAGACTGCAGTGATAGTGGTGACATTATTGGTCTGATTTCAGACTGCAGTGATAGTGGTGAGTCGTTCAACGTAAACGGAGTTGAAAGTTCGTGTGCCGAAGTGGTGGCCATATATTCACAGCTTTGTTTCAAGTGGGCCAGTGTGAAAGATACGCACTGCTGCGAAACATGTCACCGAGCGGGTCTCAGGATCCAGCCGCTGAACTGTGAGTAGTTGTACCAGCGTTTTCTTTCTTAGGTTTTTTATATTTTATCAACAATTTCATGTAATCTTATTTACATTATATGTGACATTATCTTGGTGGGTCAAAACTATACACTACATAGTATTTGGATTATGAGAAATGCTGCGACGACCACTTAAATTATTTAACTGTAGTAATACATATTGTCGAACTAAACTTTTGTCGTGTTATCTTTGTAGATGTCACTCCCCCAAACGCTACAGTGGTGGAAGGCTGCCCGCCAGGTAGGCAGAACTGAATCGTCCATTTCATCTCCCAAACTATTACACCAAAAAATATCGCCGTTCCTGTCAGAATTCGGAGAAAATAGACAGCTGGACGGGATCTAAATAACATAACATCAGGCTATATCCACTTTCGCAAGTTACCAGATGTAATTACCAAAAATCAATTGCTTTTATGATTTAAAAAAAAATCACTCGCGATAGGATAAACCAATTGCGTACAAACCTTTAGGGTGATTCTGGTGCATGCTTTGGTTAAAAATTAAATAAGTCAAAGTGAAACTAAATTGGACATCAGTACATTGTGTTTCAATTATAACATATTATTCCTAAGCTACTTTCTTGATAGTTTCTTTAATGTATTATTTTCTCGGCATACAAGAAATGACAACAACTGACATCGTCACAGTCGAAACAGACGCCGCTACCACCGAAGTCGTCTTCACTGATGCAGTCACCACCACTGACGTTGTCATCACTGAAGCCGCAACAACCACTGACGCTGTCACCACTGACGCCGTCACCACTGATGTGGTCACCACTGACGCCGCAACCACCACTGACGCTGTCACCACTGATGATGTCACTACTGATGCGGTCACCACTGGGGCCGTCACCACTGACGTCGTCACCACTGAAGCCGCAACCACCACTGACGCTGCAAACCCCACTGACGCTGTCACCACTGATGGGGTCACCAATGACGTCATCACCACTGACGCCGCAACCACCAATGACGTTGTCAACACTGACGCCGTCACCACTGATGTTGTCACCACTGACGCCGCAACCACCACTGACGTTGTCACCACTGACGGTGTTACCACTGATGCCATCACCACTGACGCCGTCACCATTGGCGTCATCACCGCTGAGGCCGGATCCACCACTGACGCTGCCACGATGGACGATGTCACTACTGATGCGGTCAGCACTGACGCCGTCACCACTGACGTCGTCACCACTGACGCCGCAACCACCACTGAAGCTGTCACCACTGACGCCATCACCTCTGACGTCGTCACCACTGACGCAGCAACCACCACTGACGCTGTCACCACTGACGATGTCACTACTGATGCGGTCACCACTGGCGCCGTCACCACTGACGTCGTCACCACTGACGCCGCAACCACCACTGACACCGCAACCACCACTGACGCTGTCACCACTGATGGTGTCACCAATGACGTCATCACCACTGACGACGCAACCACCGCTGACGTTGTCACCACCGACGGTGTTACAACTGATGCCATCACCACTTACGCCGTCACCATTGACGTCATCACCGCTGACGCCGCAACCACCAATGACGCTGTCACCACTGACGATGTAACTACTGATGCGGTCACCACTGACGTCGTCACCACTGACATCATCACCACTGACGCCGCAACCACCACTGACGATGTCACTACTGATGCGGTCACCACTGGCGACGTCACCACTGACGTCGTCACCACTGACGCCGCAACCACCACTGACGCTGTCACCACTGATGGTGTCACCAATGACGTCATCACCACTGACGAAGCAACCACCGCTGACGTTGTCACCACCGACGGTGTTACAACTGATGCCATCACCACTTACGCCGTCACCATTGACGTCATCACCGCTGACGCCGCAACCACCAATGACGCTGTCACCACTGACGATGTAACTATTGATGCGGTCACCACTGACGTCGTCACCACTGACATCATCACCACTGACGCCGCAACCACCACTGACGATGTCACTACTGATGCGGTCACCACTGACGCCGTCACCACTGACGTCGTCACCACTGACGCCGTAATAACCATTGACGCTGCAACCACCACTAACGCTGTCACCATTGTCGGTGTCACCACTGACGCCATCACCACTGACGTCGTCACCACTGACGCCGCAAGAACCATTGACGCCGCAACCACCACTGACGTTGCCACCACTGACGGTGTCACCACTGATGTCGTCGCCACTGACGCCATCACCACTGACGCCGTCAACACTGACGTTATCACCACTGATGCTGTCAAAACTGACGTCGCCACTATTGGAACCTTCACCACTGACGCTGTCACCACCACTGATATCGTCACCACTGATGCCGTCACCACCACGACTGCTGACGGCGCCAGTGACTTCGTCATCACTACCGCCATCACTACTGATGCCACCATAACAACAGCAACTGATGTTGCTACCACTACATCAGACGTTACCACTACCACAACCGCCCCAACTGCCACCACTACCAAATCCGACGTGACTACCACCATCAGCACCACTACAGTCAAATCCACCACGGCAACCACTATTACATCCACCATACCAGGTACGTCCTGCGGTCATACATCAAAGATAGTATGTGTGTATGTGTGTGTGTGCGTGTGTGTGTGGTGTGCGTGCGTGCGTGCGTGCGTGCGTGAGTGCGTGCGTGCGTGCGTCACGTTAAATGTGGTGGTCCAGCACCCTTGTGCAATATCCTTCGTTTAGATAGATGACTGTTTCAACATAACTAAAACGTTGTCAAACGTAGTCGTCTATGAAATAACTTTGAAAGACTACTAACATAAAGTACGAACGTGTCATTAACTTTAGCCGTGAAGGGCGGACAACATGATATTATCTCGCCAAATAAGTCGCACCATAGCACGGCTATACACGGGGCAATCAACTCGTCTTAAGATATATAAAAATAACCTGTACATCGCAATCCAAAGTTGTCCTTACATGACGCTGTTAGCGATCGGGATTACCGTCGCGACCGTGATCCCACTCGGTAGATGATATTCGCGACGCATGCGTAAAAGCACTATATATTTGACGCCCCACAACCATGGTTTCATTATTAGCCAACAGGTGGCGTACGTGCTATAAATAATGCTGATTGCACGACAGCAGATAATAGAACTGCCTATTTATACATTTACCTTTTACATTTACCATTTACAACCACATTCAGAAACGATAATTTAAAAACAGATGCTATTTTCATGACCAGTTTCGAAATCTCCCAGTTTCAGGCGTTACAGTGACGTCACAGTCTAATCGCAAAGACGTCACAAACATATGACAATGATGTCACAAACATGTCCCTCAAGCGGAGTTTTGTTCTTAGCCGATATGTGTCGTACGTGTTATGCATATTGTCTATTTGATTTTGAGTGTTTTCTTAGCTTCTCAACTAGTGCGAGAAACGCAAATATTAAACTTAGAATACCGGTCTCATTCGCAAGAGATTGCTCAGATTTTTCTCAAAAACTGTGCAGATCTATTCTATTAAAGATATCCGAAAGTCGTGTTTTGAGGGCTATGCACCTAAAAGAGTTACTAAAAACTAACAATTTCCAACTACAATAACACATCTTACGCCAGTGGTTTACTAGTAAAACGTTGTTGAACTTAAAAACATTTTTTTTGGTAATACTTTTGAAAGTATTTAGAATAAGAAAACATTTTGTAATATTTTTATCCGGAAATAAATACTGCATGATTGATTCTTTATGGCTATGTTTCTTTAATATTTGATGCCCCCTTCTTGTATGCTTTGTAGAGGGTAGCACTACCCTTATTACAACCAGCAGCACCAAAATGATCAGTACACCCGAAACCACCGTTACTACGAACCGAGCTACTACTCCGCTGTCTCGTCATAGGGTCGTCATCAAGCAAGCTGGTAAGTGTAAGCCCAGCAAGTGTAATTCGTCATGTTTGGCAGAATGACAAAGCAATTTTCGTTCGCATAATTGTAGTGCATTCCGTAATGCAATTACACACACAAATAAAATGGATGTTTTCAATGGTTGGTCTATAAAGTTAACTTATAAAGTTAATTAGTATTCGCGTTTTAACTTTATTCGCAAACTTTACATGACATCTCTCATCCACCTCACCCAGGTGGTCATACACCGTTGTCCGATCAAAATCCTTTCTGAAGTCAACTCAGAAACGTAAATATATCATTATAATGTTTAGCAGAATATTGCTTAAAACAAAACAACAATAACAACATCAAGTATAATACACAACCCGGATTTTGTTTGGACAGTTACCGGAGCTTGTTTGGTTGTGTCATTGTCAGTGTCATAGAATGACTAGATTATGTCTATATTTTCAGTGCTGTGTTTCACGTGCGGTAACTTCACCGATGACATGAGAGTCGAGTGCGGTGCTGTCGATTCAAATAACATGACTCTTTGTAGCGAATGCTGGGTGAGTAGACAACGTTGTGTGTCCTGAGGCGCGGTGGTCGTGTGGTAGTGTGGTAGAGCGCGGTGGTCGTGTGGTAGAGCGTCGGACTTTCGGTCTAGTGGACCGGGGTTCGAAATCACATGTTGTCGATGGCAGTCGAAACGTTGAGTAATCAAAATAGTTGCGGTTTAAAAAAATCGTAATTCACACATGCTGCTGTATCGAAACTTAGGCAATTTCGTTCACTCCATAATGGCCGTATCTTTCGGAAGTCAGCAGCAGCAGCGGCAGCAGCGGCAGAAGCGGCAGGAGAGGCAGCAGCGGCGGCAGCGTCAGCAGCAGCAGCAGCAGCAGCAGCAGCGGCGGCAGCGGCGGCAGCGGCGGCGGCGGCGGCGGCGGCGGCGGCGGCGGCGGCGGCGGCAGCAGCAGCAGCAGCAGCAGCAGCAGTTAATTTTATTGATGTTTGTTCCGACACGCATATTTTGTGTCTACGTTCGGCTACGTCACTGCTATCACTGACCGCAGATCTACCGGGTGAAAGTGTTGGACGGAGAAGTGAAGTTCGCTCGCGGATGCCGATCTACGGAGATCAACGTGCGTGCTGACGCGTGCGAAGATTTCTCCACCGAATGGTGCTATTCAACAGGAAGTACCAAAGTACGTAAACGAATGCATATATTAAACTAATGTTGGCTGCGATTTTATAATGCAGTTGCTAATGTAACAACATCGACATATTTTCCTCCGCGTATTTCGCACGCGGATATATAGTTTTCACGTACAAACATAATTGCTATATTGTTAACAGAAGCTGTCTGGAAAAGGCTACTTGTTTTCATTAACTGTCTGGAAACGTATACTTTAAAAGTATAAAAGTAAAAAGCGTCTACTTGTCACCGCACGCGATTGTGGCGATTGCAGAGTCTCGTTTGTGTTGTATAGGGGAAGGCAATGTTCATTTAACCAGGTCTCATCTTCTTATCTATAGTGCACAAACACAACTGCTTTTCTTACATAAACAATTACTATTACTATATAATTTTAGACCAAGGTTATATGTTTAATATGTATAGATAACTATCTATCATCCTAATTGATGATAGGTAATGATGTGTAACTAATACAAACAGAGTTGGTAAACAGGCTAAAACAACACTTGGTGTGGGATAAGTTGAGTTATAGCGTAGCGTAAATTGATTGAACCAGATTCGGAGAGTGTAAAGTTATACTTGTATAATATACAACTAACACACCGATATAATTCACCTACCAACAGTAAATTACAAGTCCAATCAACTAATTGTCCCACCCTTTATGTTATTGATGCAGTGTCTCCTTTGCTTGGACATTGCATAGTTTTGCTTAAGATTCAATAGGTTGAGCACGTTTCCAGATGTGCAGACAGTGCTGCAGGAAGGACGGATGCAACAACGGAATACTGACTGGGATGTTGGCTGGTGCGTCCATCTCCCCGAAGAGCTGCCTCTTCCTGACTGTCACGGCGCTAGTGACACTTGCCGTCACCAGCCTGTTCTAGACAGTCATGGACTAACTCACTTAATGGCGCGAGAAGGTGTCTTAACGCCAAACGGAATATTTACGTAACCTAACATGTGTGTGTGTGATATATGAACAAGTATTTGATGTGTATATAAATGCGTACATTATTGTCTTCTTGCCTTTTTGGTCAGACCAATACGTCCTTAACAGCGGTATTGCTTCCATCTCCCCGAAGAGCTGCCCTTCCGTGACTCTCACGGCGCTAGTGACACTTTCTGTCGCCAGGTTGTTCTAGACAGTCGTGCACTAACTCACTTAATGACGCGAGGTGTCTAACTTCAAATGACGCCAATCGTAATATTATTGTAACCTAGCATGTGTGTGATGTATGAACACGTATTTGATAAATGTGTATGTAAATGCCAACCTTATTATATTCTTCACTTTTTGGTCAGTCAGACAAATACTTCCGTAACAGCGGTGTTGGGGGGCATTTTTTGTTCATATTATTATCCACGTGGTTCAGAGCTTCTTAATGTCCTCATTGACTGACCTCATGCGGCTATTTTCTGATGTTCCGATTTCTTTATTCAATGCTGCTTCCATCCAATATCTCAAGACATTTGTTGTTTCTATCCAGTTAGTTTTGTTACATTGTCTTGCTATTTTATTTTACATACGTGTAAGCGAAGTTTGTTTGCTAAAGTTTGAACTTGTCTCCCGTAGATATCTTTGTTAGGTTCCGTATCTTGGAGCGATGGAGCAGTATATATCCACACGGCTGTTGAAGAATGGGATTTGTTCATGTAAAACATATCGCTTTCCACGTTGTTTTAACGTGATCACTGTTTACAATCTAGCTTTTGACTTCATCGTGTCTCTCCTTTGTATCTCACGACACTGACTAGATTGGGACAGTTACTGTCCTCCTGTACACGTTTGTCTTTGAGTTATATTTTATTGCAGCACGTTATTAACGCACACGAGTTGTTTTGTCGTAATCACTTGCCAGTCCTTTTTTTCTGCGCACGTGTGTTTTGTGACTGTGCGCGCGAGTATGTGCATGGTAAAAGACAAATACCATATGTATTATCGTCTTCTTCACTTCAACTTCAGGTCATGGTTTTGTGTGAGTCACATATCATGTGCCTAGAGCATTGTCGAGCTGGATACTTTTTGTAATTGTCAGATAATTAGAGAAAGTTCATCTTATATTTTTCGTTCCGTTATATTTAGCGGTTTATGACATCTGATCATGTCGACTATGCGTTATATAACTGCTTCAGTGCTCTAATTGTGTTAAGCATTAATTGTGAAGTAGGCATGTGTTGATATTGAACAGTAGTTCTACTTTTTGTGATTCTGACCTTTCCTATGTTGATGAGATTTGTTAATGTTCGTCACGTTTTTTCTCTGTTTATAATAATTCCTATGTTGCCTTTCACTAGTTTTGAAACAATCATATTTCGTCTTAACATTTATGTTTCAGGTTATTATTTACATGCACGTGCTGGGAGTGTTTTATTACCAGCAATGGCCCTTGTATTTATTTATTATAATATTGTATCCAACACTGTATTTTATAAACATCATACTTCTACTTCCCTTTCACAAAGTCATATTGAATTAATATTTTTTTAACTTTGATTTATTAATAACAAAATATATTTAGTAAGTTTTCGTGTCGTTAGAACGTGCGTCTGTAGTGCTGCAAACTCTGTAGGTCTGATGTCAGTGGACACATTAATGGTGTAGCTTTTTTATGTTAAAATCGTTGATGTATGTGCTTGTTCGAAATAAACTGTTGCACTCACACGTGTTGCGTGGTTAGCCTTTGTATTTCCGCTGGAAACGCGCATGCACACAATAGCAGTGCGAGCGCGCGAAACATGCCAAAATGGAACGACAATATCGGCGTTTAGAGCATCTGCGTCTCATTATAATAAAACACTACTGGGCTGGTTGAATGATAAGTGTTAATTCCAAATATAATTAATAAATAAATAAATGGCATCATCAGTATATGCGGTGTGCTGCATTACCATTGTTTACTACGTTTGTGTTCGCTTCTTTCACAAGAACACTTGACCTACTGGCAGTGGCGACGCGTGGTGTCAAGACAGTAAACATCTACCAGCAGTCACTGCTAGTGCCCTCTGGTGCACAATTCATTGGGGAATTCCTTGGTGATAACGCGGACAATAGTAAGGAAACATTAAATATAAATGTAGCGGTTCATACACCAACTATGAACACTAATTCCAAATCAATCATAGCTGTGGCTGTTTATTTACGTAAAACTGAAATGCAAAAATAATGTATACATGAAAACAACACAAAAACATGAACATTACCAATAAAGGCATAACATACACCTCATTACTACTAATTTGAAGTCGAGTCCGGGGAAAAACAATAGCTAGCCAACAAGTCATGTTTTATCAAATGTAAATAATGTTATACACTCAAAAATTAGCATACAGTTTGCTATAGTACATTATACACGTCTTTACCTTGATTCCAGAGTTGTCATCTCCTAATTCTTTGTATTTCTCGCATATAACGCGAGCCGCGCATAAAAAACACGATGCTGGCTATACCCTAGCGGAATCTCTATTCCCATTCTCTTTAGCACACATGCATCTGCCAGATGGCGCCACCACACAACTGCACTAGCAGTATATACAATTATTAGCACTTACAATAAATCTAGCCGAAATACACACCCTGCATGTGCGCACGATGTGCATGACTTGAATCACTGTTACATGTCCCATAGGAGCAGTGTTTGTTAACCATGTTACCGTTGATCAACCACGAAACAGCATACACACAATGCGCATTTAGCAGTGTCGTACTAAATTTAGTGCGACAGGTTAATGCTGATAAGTTGGTATTTTCAGTATCAAAATCAGTCATATCATAGCTTTTGCTGCTAAGTCACTGTCCACCTTTAGTTGTTGTCTTCTCCGTACAGAAGGTTTTGAAGTGAGTGACTTCCGTTTATGTGAAAAGCGTTCAGTCTGAAAAAAAATTACAATATATTCAGAATGTTTCTTTTTATTATTCAACAGACTTGTTTTGAGATCATATTGTAAATCATTTTTGTTGACCGATTATATACAAGACCCAAGTTTAGTATGGGGTCATTGGTCGTCACCCGGGTCATTCTAACCCCACACTACTAAAAAGCTACTATTGGGCCTCGTATGGGGCAGACTCAGATGTAGATTGTTATGCTATGGGAATATATACAATAGTAGAGGTGTTTAACTCAAATAAAAATACTGATATAGCATTTATTCAGCGCTAATTCCACATATGGTGGATAGATGCATCATATAAAGATAAAATATGTGAAACAATAAATAACTGAAGTTGTTAATATAAGTAGTGACACACACTGTCCGTGTTTGGACCATCTCTATTTTGTTTGTATGCGGTGACATTAACGCTGCTTTTAAGTCTCCTCACCAACTTCGATTTCTTCGTTGGAAAGTTAGATATGCATTTGCTTTTTTGCGACACTCAGTATGATCATTAAAAGAAAATGTTTTAATTACAAAGTGAATGTACTTGTGTACTTGTACAAATGTACTTGTAAGCCTTTGATCCTTTGAACATGCCTATATCCACTTTTTCCATGTGTCAGATGTGCGAAAAAAATGTGCCTGGTCTTTGGGGAGAGTATGAAATAAACACCCTGCAAGTTCTCACGATGCCCGTATCTTGAATAACTGTTACGAGCTCAATATGAGCAATGTGCTAATAAAACATGTTGGATACTGTCAGTTATATCTGTGAGACAGAATGCATGAATAATTTACCGTTTATCTTCCTTGAAATAGCATGCAAGCAACAGATTTTCCGGTTTATGTTTAGCGCAACAGACCCATGCTGACAAGTGCAATTCGGTGACATCCACATTTAGAATGCCACAAATGAAGTTTTGTAAAATAAAGTAAAACTGAATTTGAAATGGGCGGAAATCTTGATGTCGAAAGGCGAAGCAGGTTTGAACTATGACAGGGTACTCGTGTCATAAACGCGTGACGGTTTAGCCGTGACACTTTTGTAGCAAATCACAACTTTGATTTTGGTCGTGACACTTAGGGCCAATCACAGCCTTTATTTTGGTCGTGACACTTTAACAACTAACGGTTCTTTTTCCATCGTCTGCAGCAGGCTTTCTTTTACAAATAACACCGGCGCAATATATCAGGAATATATAAATCAGGACTGGGTCCAATTATGTAATTGTAATTGATTACAGCAAAATGCTGTAATTGTAATTGACGTCGGTTTTGAAATTCTGCTGTAATTGTAATTGAAATATGTTGTGTAGTTTCATCAATTACAATCAATTACAGTATTTTTCTATAACAAACCACCAGAAAAAATCTACAAAAATATAAATACTCTCTCACACATATTGAAAATCAAGATCTTAATTATAACACCTGCAGGACCTGTTCATATAATCAAAGGAATATTCTGATATAACAAGTACACCAACATAATACCTCTGGCCTTCCTAAGCAATGTTTAATTGCAATCTGCCAGCAGACAGTTCACAACTGACTTCCAAAGGGCTTCAAAAATGCAAAAAGGCATCACCATTAGCTGTTTTCAAGGTATACCCCAATTGGTCAGTCTTTTCTTTGATTCTGTAATCTTCTATCAGTGTACACAGTGAAGGGCCAGGTGGTGGTTTCTGTTGATACAGTACTTAGATCATGTAATTAATACCAAACCCAAGTCAGAAAATAAGCTCAATTGAGAGTGAGTTACAGCCCACAGGTGTATTAGGTAAGCATACTGACTGGGCTTGAAGCCAAGAGACTCTTGGAAGGCAAACTAGGGTACAACCTCAAAACACATGAAAAACTAAAAGAAATGTCATCAAGAACCGGTACTAAGCAGGATGGCCCTGGATGGTCTTCTCTGGTTGACTCGTGATCCGCATAAAACAAAATACATATTATAATGATGACCAACACAGTGTGTCAACAGCATCCACTATACTATGGACTACAAAATAGCCACATAGTTGATGTCACAAGGTAACTACTACCTATGCTTCCTAAGAGCAGCATCCACTGTACTGTGGATTAACATAATATTAGTTTATGTGCTATGCACATCAAACACAACAATACTACAACTGTAGCATCCAAAATAAAATAGTGTGCTCGTAAACACAGGGCATACGGTTACCACAGTAAAGTTGGTGAACTGTCAATAGAAATATGCATAACAGTGTCGCCATCTGGCGACTACGCGACTAGCCGAGAATACGAAGTTCGCACCAAAACAGGAGTTTGCTACACATTTACATTCTACAAAAGTACCTTCTATGCAAATTAGCCAGACAGGCATTATACAACTCAAACAAGATAGGTTACGATACAAAATAAATGAACGAAGTGTTAAAACCCTTGCTAATATCAACTATAAGCAAAACATGCTGGCAAATATTACCGCTCACATTATAAACTACAAAGTCAAAGATAAATGCATGTCTAAAATACAGCATTATTGCTAATAAGAATGCAACTCGCATGATAACGTTTGGTATACACAATTATGAAATACAAAATGCAATGTTGCACCAACCTTTCAATCAATCGAAATATTGAAATGTTTTGGCACAATAATATGAGACAAATAACGACAACACGCAGATCTGGAATGGTACTAACAAGTGGGGTTGACCAATTGAAAACAGGGGCTCTCCAGCGCTATGAACATAGTCTTGCGTTGGTAAATTACCATGCAATGCTTGTGTAAGCACATATCATAACTGTCATATATAAAAGACAAGATGTAGCAATGCCAAATGGCTGGTGACTTAGTGTATAATAATTAAAGAAAAATACACGCTACGAATCGGCATGAGAAAAGTGGCGCCACCTAGTCAATACAAAAATTACCTGGTCATATTAAGATATACAATGATTATAGGGGTAAGACCACCTTCCTGTTTATTGTTTCACACGAATGCAAGGCGTATTAAATTGCGATATGTGAACTTAAACAATTCATGTGATGTGACATAAGTGCACTTTAGCAGGCATATTCACAGGTTTGTTTGTAGAAGCTATTGGCTGTGAAATGGTGCATGTTTGAGAGTTTAACAGGCGGAGGGATTTATGGGAATTTTTCTGCTATGGGCCATGTGGGCGCATGAATACATGGTTATTTTTTTTCAAAATTGACGGGCATCGCACGTCGGGGCGTTTTAAAAGAGCTGGAGGTATGTTATTTCGACAAAACTTGGTCAACATGTAAAAGAGATGAGGGCAGTTGCTGAGAACAATTTTCATACTGAGAAAGAGAGACAGAGAAGCAGAGAGACAGTGAGAGAGGGATATATATATATATATATATATATATATATATATATATATATATATATATATATATATATATATATATATATATATTTCAATTCAAATTTATTCTCAAAAACCTTATTAGGTTACACGAGAATCACAATGTTGTATACTGTTACAATGTGAGACGGCTATAAGTGTATGTAAACCAGGCTTCAATAATAATAATACTTATAAATTACATTTATATATGGTTTTACCAAATGACAAAAACACAAAAGTTTCACAGGAAGATCAACTTACAAATTAAAACTATTTAAATTCTCCTGTACGAATTTACATAATTGAAATAGCTTTGCATGGCTTGTCAAATTAAACAACTGATCCATTTTTAAAGTGTTTGGCCTCACAAAATAATATATAGAAATAAACTTAAGTCTAGCTTTTTGAAAAAAGTACATTTAAACAAATAATGAAATTCATCCCAATATCATTACAATCACACAGAGTACAATATCTCTATTGCCTATAGATTCTTCACCTGCCTTGCTGAATCGGCAACCGATGATTACAAGTACGAAATTTACACAGAGGTCTAGATAGATTTGGTGGTAAAACTAGCAAATATTTCTCCATTTTAAAATCATATTTAATTATTATGTAGGTTGTACACCCATCGCTATTGCAAATGTTACTACCCCACTGCTGATGATACTGGTCAGTAAGTTTTAATTTGACAAACGCATTAAACCATTTAAGATTCACTATTTCTTGATTCAGCCACAAGTTAGGCCAATGCTATTTAAAATATATTTCACATTAGTAATCCAGGGGGATTCAAAGATATTTTTAACATATAATTGATATAATAATTTATACATAATGCAAGGCAGTTTAGATTCCTTTCCCTTCAATAGTTCCCCCCAAAATTCAACAATCTACTGTTTATTTTAATATTTAGTGGAAATTGCCCAAGTTCTCCATAAACCATGGAAGTATGTGTTCTATTGTTTACCCCAAGTAAAATTAAAAAAAATTTCCTATGTAGCTTTTCAATTAACATAATATTTTCACATCCCCATACTTCACATCCATATAACAAGATTGGGCATGTAAGGGAATCAAATCGTTCTAACTGGATGTCAGTAGGAATTTTAGCTTCCTAGCTTTAGAAATTAAACATAACATTGCTCAGTTTGCCTGTTCATATAAATGTCTGATTGCTTTAGAAAATCTACCATTATAATTAAAATTAATTCCTAGATAGTTATACTTATCTACAATGTCAAGCTTATTTGGTCCAAATTTTATTTCTGGCAATTTTTTAATCTTACCCCTTGAGAATACTAACAACTTAGTTTTGGCAGAATTAACATGCATTTTCCAAGTTTCGCAATAGTTAAATAGGGCTTCAAGTGCAGATTGTAACTGAGTAGGTGACTCTGCTAATACAATTTTATCATCAGCATACAGCAACACAGACAGACAGAAATATACAGGGATACAGAGAGACAGTGAGAAAGAGAGACAGAGAAGCAGAAAGACAGTGAGACAGGGAGACAGAGATACAAAGAGGCAGAGAAATACAGACAGAGGGAGAGAGGGAGAGGGAGAGAGAGAGAGAGAGAGAGAGAAGAAAGAGACAGACAGACAGATATATAGACAGTGAAACAGATAGACACACAGAGAGATAAAGTGACAGAGAGACAGGGAAAAGAGAGACACAGAGACTATAAAAAGGGAAAAAGGCACACAGAAAGGCAGATAAGCAGATAGGCATAGAGACAGAGAGACAGCGAGAGACTCACACAGACAGACAATGGAGAGTGGAGACAGAGAGACACGGATACAGATAGACAAAGAGACAGGTAGACAAAGAGACAGAGAGACAGAGAGACAGAGAGACATAGAGACAGAGAGACAAAGAGACAGATAGACAAAGAGACAGAGAGACAAAGAGACAGATAGACAAATATACAGATAGACAAAGAGACAGATAGACAAAGAGACAGAGAGACAGAGAGAGAGAGAGAGAGAGAGAGAGAGAGAGAGAGAGAGAGAGAGACAGAGACAGAGACAGAGAGACAGAGACAGAGACAGAGGGACAGATAGACAGAGAGACAGATAGACAGAGAGACAGAGAGACAGAGAGACAGAGAGACAGAGAGACAGAGAGACAGAGAGACAGATAGACAGATAGACAAAGATACATATAGACAAAGGGACATATAGACAAAGAGACAGAGAGACAGTCTGTTTTAAATGTGTAAACATTCCTACCAAAACACGATTGTATTGTTAATTAGCAACTGAATTAAAATTAACTGTTAATTTCATTTAATTGAAGTATTTGGGATGTTAATTTTATTTGATTTGATTTACCTGAAACATGTGTGAAGTTAATTTAACTTAAGCATTCTGATACAATTATATGAAATAGGAAGAACCAAACTTACAATATTTCTCTTCAAAAGGTTCAACTGGATATTGATAATCATGTCTGTTGCAAGCGTATTCAGTCATAACCGTCCCTTTCAAGGGTGTATTTTAACAGTGTTGAAAGGCTCTTTCCTATGCAGGCTGATAGACCATCAATGATGATTTTAATTCTTTGCCGACCTTTTTGTACTTCCCTTCAGTCGTTCCCGTTGTCGCGAGATGTCCAATTGTTCTCTTTCTCGCCAAGCGGCACTCCATGTTCAACTATCTGTCCTTAAACACTCACAGCGTAATAAATCTGCAAGAAGAAAGTATACTGACTTGCACTGGACAACTACTTACAAAAAACATTTAATGGCTGCAGACGTAGACATACCAATATGAGATAGAGGGGGGGATT
>OY759273.1:22380396-22382896 GCA_963662155.1 Lamellibrachia columna | reverse complement strand
CCTGCCTGACTGCACCCCTCTCTCTGTATCTCTCCCTTTATATATATATATATATATATATATATATATATATATATATAGAGAGAGAGAGAGAGAGAGAGAGACAGAGGGATTGAGAGGCAGGGAGACAGCGATACACAAATACAGGGAGACAGAGAAAAAAAGAGGCAGAGAGAAAGAGAGAGAGAGAGAGGGATATATATAATTATATATATATATATATATATATAAATATATATATATATATATATATATATATATATATATATATATATATATATATATATATATATATATATATATATATATATATATATATAAAGGGAGAGATACAGAGAGAGGGGTGCAGTCAGGCAGGCAGACAGACGTGTTCAACAAGATCATGATACTCATGTCTATTGGAAGCGTATTCAGTCAAGAACGTCCATTTCAAGAGTGTCCTAACTGTTTTGAAGGGCTCTTTCCTATGCAAGCTGATAGTCCATCAATGATGATTTTAATTCTTTGCCGACCTCTTTGTACTTCCCTTCAGTCTTTCCTGTTGTCACGAGAAGTCCTAGTGTTCTTTTTCTCGCCATGTGACACTCAATGTTCAACTATCTGTCCTTAAACACCCCCAGTGTCAAGTCATAGCTCCAACTACTTACAAAAACCATTTAATGGTTGCAGCCGTAAACGTTCCAATCTAGTATTGTCATTTGGTGACACGCACAAGTAATTATGTGTAGGAGCAACAATACAAAGTTGATCCAAACCACCGTAAGCATAATGTAGGATATGAGAATTCAACAAAAGATATTTGACTGATATTACTTTTTTATAAGTTAGCTTCGACATAAATGCAGATTCCCAATATGTACATTGTACATATGTAAGATATATTTTGGTAGCCCGGTAAGTATTAAGCGCACTATGCAACAATTAACAAACGATGAAATACACAGGCAACCCTTATACGGATGTGCAGGCAAGTATATATGTATATGTACGTAATTATATTTGTACGCGTCTGTTTGTGGTTAATGACTACATAATATACTAAATGTTTTATGATTGGAAATGTGGCCCCACGATAGCGACCACACTGTGGTCTTAGTGACGGTCTCAATGACCACCGTATTTGTATCAGGTTTTCTGGGTTTTGCGCTGTAGGTGAGTAACATTAATTATTTACCGATATAACAGTACAGAAATTATGTTTTGGTCAAATAAATGCATATCTCTCCCTCTCCCTCTCCCTCTCCCTCTCCCTCTCCCTCTCCCTCTCCCACTCGGTCTCCCTCTCCCTATTTGCTTTGCTTACTTACTGACTTACTTACTTAGTTGCTTATCATTTTCATACTCTAGTTGGTGCATAAGGCCACTAGTGTGGATAATACTGTTTGTTAACTTGGCACTGAGAACTGCGACTACTGCTAAAAACTATGTAGAAGGGTGCCACTTCACGTTTTGTATATAGTTTTAACAACTGCTAAAAACTATGTAGAAGGGTGCCACTTCACGGTTTGTATATAGTTTTAACCACTGCTAAAAACTATGTAGAAGGGTGCCACTTCACGGTTTGTATATATTTTAACCACTGCTAAAAACTATGTAGAAGGGTGCCACTTCACGTTTTGTATATAGTTTTAACCACTGCTAAAAACTATGTAGAAGGGTGCCACTTCACGGTTTGTATATATTTTAACCACTGCTAACAATTATTTGGAAGTGTGCGACTTCACGATTTTTTTTTTTTAATCACCTAAAAAGCAAAATCAACCATAATTTTCGGCAGGGTACGGATGAGCAGTTGAGTACATATGTCGACCCGTCTGCTGCAGGTCAGTTGTTCATCTGTAGGTCTGTACATCGCCATCACTGTAAAGGTCACTCCGAAACAGGCTTAGCTATCTCTATATACAAATTACACTTCGAGTAATGTGTCGTTTAAATACAGTTTGTATCCTTTCACGTTGTATTTTATGAGTTTCTTCTTAGTTTGTTTTCAAAGAATATGTGTATACACGCTTGCCGAAGCACTACAGTTTAGGTTGTGTTGTTTTTCTTTGCGTCAAGAGCACCGTTGACGTTCGATGCGTGATTCTAGTTAGAACCCGATACTGTTTAAAAGAAACAGTTTTATTGTTCCGCGATGGGTAAATCATAGCTGATTCTTGCCAATCCGTTTAGGTCTACTCGAATAATATATATCAAAAGACTCGGTTGGGGCTACTGACCTTAAACTAGTTGAATCGACGCGAAAAACAACCAGCAGGTGATTCGACTCGAGTGGCAAATATACGCATTCTGTAAAGATAGTTGGTGTTGGCGAAAAACGTATTTTGCCAATCGACGCTACTGGAAATAGTGGCCGATAATGTGAAACTATGTGTCTCTGTGCCAGTCCACCTGTTTCAACTTTGTTTGTTTTGTCATTCTTCCGTGGCTATGTTCTTACACCCAACCGCTGTATTGTCCTTGCTTTGTTCACTCGCTCCACACTTGGCTTGTTCATCTG
>OY759273.1:22367896-22372896 GCA_963662155.1 Lamellibrachia columna | reverse complement strand
ATCCAAAGCAATACGCTACGGATGCCAATGAAGGCACCGGTTTATCAAGTGTGCAATATTTTATATTTATATGTGGCCCATCCTTTGTAGATACAGGTCAATTTTGTTTTCCCTTGTCAATATTCCCTCTGCTTGCACTGATACTATCAGCAAATACTTTGGTCCATTCATTTATCGTCAATTATGAGAGTGAATACCAGTTTTACATCCAAAATAAACTATTATTTTAGTAATGCTACTTTGTGCCTTCATGTTTTTGTACCTTCTTAAGGTTTGAATACATAATATACCCATTTGATGCATTTATTTTTTATGAGCAGTAGCATGAATTCTTAAGAAAATAGTGTATATTATTATTGTTTTTATTTAAAAGAAGAGCGACGCTGTGTCTGTGGACAAACAGAACGAGGAATTGACCGGTAAGTTAGTCCTCTGACAATTAAACCCTCTTACACGTGCTTTGAAAGTAGGGACTGTTCTTAAAACATTCGGTGTATGAATACTGCCTAATCTGTATAAAATTATGCTGCTAGGAAGCGTCACATTTGTGTAACCTATTGCCACAAAACGGTCAGTGAAGTTGAAACAGACGGACTGGCACAGAAACGCATAGTTTCACATCATGGGCCGCTAAATTCAGCACTAAATATGTAAAGTCAGCTTGGATCTTATATAACGACCATGATATGATGTAAATACGGGGCATATTATTTTGCTATCTGCTGAATATCCACGATTCAAACCAATGTTAGCGTACAATAAACCTTTCCCATGACCTTTAAATGGGTACATTTGGAATCATGCGAAGATTGGTATCTCCGGTGTGCACAACGGAGTGCACACCGATGTGCACAACGGAGTGCACACCGGAGTGCATAACGGAGTGCACCCCGGCCATCAACGTCGTTGTTTTTCCCGTGTTCATCTAATCGTAGCCGTCTATTTACACGTCCGGCTTGAATTGTGCGTATGGCATTATAAGCACTGACTTTTATAAGATATATGTTTAAAATAGGTGTAGTCCACCGCGCCAAGAGAGGTTGGAGGCGCTGGAGACGAAAAGTGAGAATCCGCGTGAGAATCAGGTTCAGACGCCGTTAGAGACGACGCTACGGTAACAAGTAAAGGTCGGTGAAACTGTTGTTCATAAAGAAACAGGTTGTAACCCGATATGTATAAACGGCACTGAGCAAAATAAACAATTATAATTAAATAAGGTGTCACGATCATAAAAAAGTATATATGTAATCACATTATCCAGACGGATTCTTAAAATATGTGCAATTTCTCAGAACATTTGTATTGGCAAAACAGTTATACTTTCCTGATACCTTGCTCAGTTATGTTTATCAATATTCGGGGTATACAAAAATTGCACAGATCAGCTATATCTAACAGAGAGCGAGGCGAGCATAACTCCTAATATAAATGCAACGGAGTTCGATTAAACATAGTTTATGACAGTTCTGAAGAAACTCCTTCATTATAAATGATGTAATTAGCTGGATATCTTACCCCGCGGTTGATTCATTATTTATGTGCTTCAGCTGGTGTTCCATATGGCAATGTGCCTACCAAACAGTTTCCGGTAATTCTAACAGCTCGGCCAAAAAACGATATAGAACTACACGATTCATCGTAGCGTTTACCCAGGGGCTGCCACTGGTATCGCTACTACAGGATTGTATCGCTTGAGTGCGACAACATCTGCGTAATAGGAATGCATCACCCGAATGATGTGGCACCACTGTATCGAGTGCGGTCAATAAAAATTACATAAAAAAAGTTGTTGTTTCTGGAGCTAATCTTCTAGGCGTCGAATTGTCCCGGGTTCCATCATCGCGTAATTGTAACGCGTGTATACAGTGCTGCCACGTGGTGGTGGATAAGCAGCAGCAACTACAGGAAGGAGCCGACACCTATTAGAGCTCAGAGCTTTTATTTATGTAAACGACGTAACACGTTTGACCCCGTGGATTGAAGTAACCAATTCCCATAAATAAATGCCGCATTTTCTCATCCTTTGGGGTTGCTGCCAGGGGAATGGCCCCACCTAAGATTGTTGGTATTGTTCATTCCGTTGGGTGATTTCGGGGGCAACCCCACCCCACACCTGGCAGAAAACCCTTTATGCGTCGTTTACATCATAAAGCTCTGGGCACCCACTCTATATTGAGCATGTACAATAAAACACGAGGCTATTTTTTTTAATTTTATTATGAGATTTTAACATTCTTGAAATGTACATTACATGTCAAAAGGGGATTTTAGGCAAGCACAGTATATATGACAATCGACACGGCAGGCACGCACGCACGCACGCACGCACGCACGCACGCACGCACGCACGCACGCACGCACGCACGAACGCACGCACGCACGCACGATATGTGATGACTTTCACGTCACAGTAGAACATAATCGAGAAATATAGACTGTGGCTTTTACTAGGTGTTATATTTATTCCTACGTAGCGAGATTTTATACCGGCTGCAATTTGGATGGGGGCTCATGTTCGGGCGATGTTGTCCGTACACTACCTCTCTCGCCACTACCTATTTCAACTTGTGGGAACAAACAATGGGGGCATTTGGCAGGCTAGGGTTAACACCCGTGGATCCTGCCATGTATTCCTAGTGTAGTCATACTGAGGTAACACTGCTGCCACCCAGTGGAAGCACAGGCGCTAAACCCTAACACTCTGAACCGGCCTGCTACCTGCCGGTTAGGTTATTTGCATTGTGAGCATCACCTACCGTGCCTGTCTCTCTCGGCTTCGTGTGTCTGGCCCCTTGTGGTCCCATTGCTACCCACTGTCACAACTCCATTTTGTGTAGATGTTGAAATTGTAACATATTGAAAGAAGAATGAATGAAGGGTCACGTTTGTTACAAAATAAAATTGGTTTTATTTGATAAAAGATCAAAGTTGTTTGGCTTAGCGTCGTACGTTTTTCTGAAACCCCCATCTTTTTTCCATAGTTACCCTGTCCTCGTATATTACGAATACATTACTGGTGATGTTTCTAAATATGATTTTAACCTATGAATGTTTTACCGAAGCAAAATATTTTTTTGGGTAATTGTGACACGCCTCTTCTGTGGTGCTTTCTAGAAAGCATCACATTGTATTACGTATTGCAATACATTTATTTTAAGTGTCCGATAATAAAACATTTAACATTAACCTTGACGAAACCATCACTTTCTATGTTCATTAAATCTAGCAAATGTTTCGCTAAGAGTTCTTTATATAAATCCTTATGCACACAATGCACGTGTCAGCCAATAACCCGTTTATGCCAACCGTAAACTTCAGCTTCTGCTGCTTTTCATGTAACTAGTCACTCAGACATGTCTCCGTGTCAGAGACAAGACGACTCACTATGTCACCAACGTCGAGGTGAACCAATGTCTACGATCGACAAGAATACGTGAACCAACAGAATGACAAAGTAGAGCATCAATGTAAATGATAGATGATTGCCAGCCTAGTAAGAGAGGCAGATAATCAGAATGACTTGTTCCACATAGGTAGGTCAGCGGCCATCTCTGACACAGCTGATGGCAGGCTACATAATAATTGATCAGTTGTAGTCACAAAACTGCGTGTTACAATGCATGCTCAGTTGTGTATTCCTACAAAACATTTGCAGTGGAAAACAAAGAAGGATTAATACAGCTTCTGATAGTTTCATGACTTGATTTCACACCGACGTATCACCAACATTGTGGCTGCAACATTGGGGACACGGAATTGTGTATAACACATCCGTTGAAAACCGTCAGGCTTGCAATCTCTGAAAACCAAAGTTTTCCGGAAAAAACTCAATATTTTCGCAGGTTACAAATAACACTCTCCATTATTTACTTCCATAACCAACCAGTCATGAATTTCTTGCCGCCGTAATCAAAGATGAAATTGGAAACAAAAAGTAAATGGTGTGAAAATGCTTGCAAACGTCGTTTTGGTGTACACAAGCAATTCTTCAAGTGCGACAATTAATAAAATAACTTCCCAACTATGAATAATGTACACCTGAGCCCTGGTAGCTGGTGTAGCAAGCATTAGATCCATGCAGTAAGTCGGTCTATTGATGTTATAATCACTTAACATAATCCCAAAATACAACCAAATATATAACTGCACCGGTATTTTCCTAAACTTAAACGTTCGGTTATCAGACTTCCATATGCACCAAACGGCAATAAACATGAATCAAGCTTATACTATCTGCTAATAGACAATGTCAGGTTATCAATATATAACAATATCTTTGATTTCATGTTTCAAAATCATTGTCTACACCCGAAATGTTAACAATTCATATTCATGTTCAAGATGCTTCGGGAAAAACGTGTGCACTTGTTTCACAACTACAATGTTTTCCCAACTACGGAAAACAAGAAACCTTGGTACACCATGAACATAAATGTGGCATGGGTGACGTTGGGGTGGGGTGATGAGGGCACATGCTGACTTGTAATGGCACTATCTCTTAAATACTGTCCGTGTGACAGAGTGACACGCACTTCAAATATGGAGAATGGCTTTGCGTCGTAAAAGAAAGACGTAATTTAATCGGCAGGTTCTCATGGACTAGTCCGGCTGTAACCGCGTGTCTACAGTAGCAGCAGTATCCGCGTGTCTACAGTAGCAGCTGTATCCGCGTGTCTACATTAGCAGCTGTATCCGTGTGTCTACAGTAGCAGCTGTATCCGTGTGTCTACAGTAGCAGCAGTATCCGCGTGTCTACAGTAGCAGCTGTATCCGCGTGTCTACATTAGCAGCTGTATCCGTGTGTCTACAGTAGCAGCTGTATCCGTGTGTCTACAGTAGCAGCTGTATCCGCGTGTCTACAGTAGCAGCTGTATCCGCGTGTCTACAGTAGCAGCTGTATCCGTGTGTCTACAGTAGCAGCTGTATCCGTGTGTCTACAGTAGCAGCTGTATCCGTGTGTCTACAGTAGCAGCTGTATCCGTGTGTCTACAGTAGCAGCT
>OY759273.1:22354228-22360196 GCA_963662155.1 Lamellibrachia columna | reverse complement strand
CCAGATAAAACACCCACTATGAATAAAAACGAAAGGGCACTGGCTCAGCTACCAACTGGTTATCAAAAGAACAACTGAAGTACCAGCAAATTTTCCTGGAGAAGGTAATCGATGGTTGCTGAAAGATAGAAAGAGTGACGTAAATAGTTGTGTTGTAAGAAAATGTAACTAATTGGATAATTCAAATATTACAGAAAGACATCGTATACAAACGTTTCATAATGATAAGGAGAAACATTGATGCAAAACAAACGCTTCAAAGTTTCGCTAAAACGACTGCCACATTGTCACCACTGTTAAATGCAACAAAGCGACATCTGCTATTAAGCTACAATACATGTTACACGTTGTGCGCGATGGAACGAAGGAAGGTCATTGGTCATTGTTGGTGTAGTGTAATGCTATCGCGCTCCTACCTCTACCGCTGGCTGCTTAGTCATGCGAGATTCCGGGACTTCTTCGAATACAGCCATTTTCTAGCTACTCATGTATTCTTTCTTTCTCTAGTATTCGTGTCTTTTTACCTGTTATGCTAAGTAACACCACAGTTGGTGCGTAAGGAGATTTGAATTTTCTGCATCCTTTCAAGCCACCGGTTGAAATGAAAAATTGCAAGAACACATTTGTTCGGCGAAGGCAAAAACAACCTGATTGTGTAAATACATAGAGCCGAACCAACCTGTAAGACAAACCGACAGATTTTATGAAGTTGTTTCTACTGAGATATCGAATCTACTGGGGTGTAACGTCGTAACTGAAAAATAGCAGTAAAGTACGTTGCATATAATTGAACATTTGGAAGCAGACATTATACCAACTTCGGTCATCTCTATGACTTTGGCGTACTCACAACGTAATAAATCTGCAAGAATATGTCATGCCGACCTTCCCTAGACGTGTCCAGTAAAAACCGTCAACCCCGCACAACAGCCCTTTCAAATGAGCAAGTCGTAAACAGTTTGCATGCTTAGAAGTATCAGTATATCATTTCGTGTTGCGGAAAAAGTCCACAACCGCGAGTCGGTAGTCCGCCTTCTACTCGTAGGTGTTGCAAACCCTCCCTCAATTATTACTGCTGCATGAAATCAATCACGTTACACTATATATAACCGTCATAGGTATCAATCTACTTCCTATACACAACACACACAGTTTTGTTAACAGGTTCATCATTTTTATTCTTTACAATTACTGGCTATCAACCATTTTGTCTTGTATGAGCCATGCAGAAATATACTTGAAACGAATTAATTTTGGTACAAACTACGGAAGTCAACACTTGGTAGAAAATGCAAATATGAATAGCATAAATGATGCATGCAACAGTTATTAATAGAAATGTGCATGGTTCCAAAATACATACATGTCTATGCAATGCATAAATGACTTGGCTACACGCCTAACACACAATATAAGAGGAATATATAGGTCTTCCTATTGTCCCTTTTTCAGCCTTCTACAAAAATCATTCACTTCCTTAATTTTTTCTTCTTCATCTGAATACAATTGTACACATAATATTTGACTGCTTCCCAAGACCGGCACTGCAATGCTGATTCCAGTTCCACTGCCTCTGCACAAGCCTTCTTTCCTGGCACTTTCATCATTTTGATGAATCTGCTCAAGTGTTTCTCTACTGCTGACTTCTCCTCGTGTGACCAGGGCGTTTTCCTCACAGTGCTGTGTCCTATGCAAAAGAAATTTTCACAGAACCATGAATGTACTTGAATAAGAATACAAATGTATTGCTATCTACAAATACTGAGAATACATTCTAAGGCTTGTTTAAAGAAAAAAAATTTAAACTATTTTTGCAAAACAGTTGAACTTATTATTAATTATTATTTAATAAAAAATAAATTTCTTATATAGTGCAACATCGCACTCAGTTAGCCTTTTGGTGAGGGCTATTCCGTTAAAATGTGGAGGTGGACCTGAATTAGTAGCACTCACATTACAAAATCAATGAGTAACTATATTGATGCACACTGTATACCTATGTTATAATTTGGTACCATCAGAATTGATAAAAAATATTTCTGACAGAAGAAATAATATGCCAGGACCCTACATTCAGAACCCATATGCGAAATGTGGAAATTCGGAGAATACCCCACCACAGAATTGCAAATAATTGGTACCTCACCAATGAATTTGGAATTATAGTGATCCCCACTAACGAATTAAAATGGAACAACCCTGAGCTCATCTCCTGAGAGAGAGAGACATGACTGATATTAAAACGATCATCTGCGTTACAATGGAAAGAGCAGTGTTATCATATATTGAACTGTTTAGTTGTGGCCAGGCATTTTACCATAACCGTCGTGATCGGAGTTTGTGGGTGTGCTAACCACTCTGCCACCAAGATATCTGCTATGACACATCAACGAGTGCTCTGCTATGATAAGCACAATAAGTTATAAGTTCAGTTTTAGGGACAAAAATAAGCATGGGAAAGTACCCAAATTTTTTTTTAAATACTACCCTTTTTAAATATATTTAATTAAGAGGATATATGGAAGCTGGATAGGATTTTTTTGTACAGTGCAATTTTTTACACCCAAAGTGTAGAGTTGGTTTTCTCGAGTAAAAAATATATTGCAAATTTTCATGCCATATGGCAACAAACAAAATAGCTGCCATATGACGGAATTATAGCCCCTCTAAAAAAATTACAACACATAAGTAGTGGATGTTTTATCATAATACTTTCACAATCATCATTGGCATAGTAAACTCGAGAATTCCTCTAAGAAAATTCCAACATTATGAATATTTTCCTTCTTCTAAATTTTAAAAGTTATGATATTCTAAATTTAACATTTGTCAACACATTTTTATTCACTACCCCCAAGATATTGCACAAAACCAAATTTTTAAGGCCATTTTTGGTGAATATGCAGGCAGACACAACAATCCAAATGAGATGACCATTATCATTTTAAATTCCACAGTGTTGAACTTTCCCGTTGCCAAAACGTCATTTTTTTTGGTAAATGGCCATCAACGATTGAATAACAGCATTGATTACTTGCTAGAAGAAAGCTTTAACCATGTAAAAAAATTAGAGGTAAGTCACTGTTATAAAAGTGAACTTTATTTATATTAAACATACAAAAATATTGGAATAAGGAGGAAACACATTTTGAGTAAGTTTGTTTTTCATAAAACATCATTCTAGCTGCCATATGTCCCCTTATAATAAATAAATAGTACCGGTTTTCTTTGACTTTTGCCTATTCCTTGGATGTTTCATTCCAGGGCTCTCTGGTGTGCAGTCCATGTCTGAAAGCAAGACAAAGAAACATAAAACGAATAAATAAACCGAGTATATCGAAAATTTTAACACTGTTTTCCCCAAGCAGTCATTACCTTATAAGTAAACTTAACAACTTCATTACAATGGCATGCAATACTGTTACACTACATTTTATGAGTTATCCACGCATAACTTTTTCAAATAAAACCTTAACCTGACAGCACATGTATGGATACTAAACAATATGTTTACATATCTTAAAAGCGTACCATCATCAGATTCCAAGTCCAGATTTTTCGTCAAGGTGTCAGCTGAGTCATCCTCTGTGTCATCATCCTCTTCACCCGACTGTTCAGCTTGAACAGTCTCTGCAAAATACAATTGACCAAATATCTTGTTAGAGAATCGGCTGGGTTCTAAGCTTACAACAGTATTGATTAACACGTTATCAAAATTAAATATGTGTAACTTCAGTCAAACTACTCTTACAAATTTTACAAAGAACACAGTCATGTAGTCAGCTAATCTTGATATAAAGTAATTATAACTTCCTTAAGCCATCTTAACAGAACAGTAACTTTTTTCAGTAAATACAAATAGGCCTCTGGGTCAAATCTTTATCTTTTCACTTATTTCATTGAAGTTTTTATGTTTTCACTTTGCAATCTCCCCTTCATAAATTATTAACTTTCCTATGCCATCTAAATAAAACAGTAACTTTTCCAGTAAATACTATAAACTAACCCTCTGGGTCAAAGTCTATTTCATCGAAGTCTTTATCTTTCCACTTTGCAATCTCCCCTTCGTTAACTGCACGAAGCACCTTTGTAACCTTGGCTGCTTCAAGAAGGTTGTCAGGCAGTCTGTAGAAGGAGCGATTGATCCTGATGTCGTGGCCCAGAAAGTTGGCGAGGATGTCTTGACTGTTTTCACTTAGACTGAGTACCTGACACACTGTTGCCAGCTGTTTGCGCAGATTTGTTGAAGTCATAAGTTCTGGGCGATTTGCACCACATTCCTTAGCATATCTTCGAAGACAATCATGCCCTCTGTACGACATAGCTGCGACACCGGGTCTAGCAAACAGGAAATCAGACTGAACTCCAGCAAGTTCTCTTTTCATGATCAGAGCCTGTATTGCTGCCAGCATACGCCGGGTTAGAAGCACAGGAACTCGCCTTCCTCGTTTGCCTTTGGTTTCTTCTCTGGTATGACTTTTACACAAATGAACTTCAAACTTTGAGAGAGATTTCTGAACTTCCCTTGAAGGCTCTGTTTTGTTTTTTACTGCTGTTTCATAGTCAGACAATTTCATACGCTCTGCTTCCCCACTTCTCCTCCTGTTAAACAAGATCACTTGTGCCAAAGAAAGCTGAACTATGTCAACATAGGCGTTTATATCCTGAGTCATTTCCGACAATTTCTCTTCAATTTTCCCAGATAAGTGATTCTGCAACTTTACAACATCTTCAATCAAAGGCAAGAGGCGTGGTCTGTTGTAATGGTTTTCTCTCAAAGTTGACCGAGACACGGTGCTAATTCTGTCACTCCATTCACTGGCATATAGGTCCAGAAATGCTTGAGCCTTCTTTATTTTCTCATCATTGCTTTCAATCAGGCATGTTGACTGAAGAAGCTTGGCACACTTCATCAAACTGGCTCCAAGTTTCAGTGGCAGAGAAGGAGTCTTATAACTGTGGTTCTTTTCATCATAACCAGCGACTTCTCTAACCCCCTGAAGGAGCAGTTCCCAATTAACGGGCTCAATGCAACTTTCCAAATCTGTTTTGGTGCTGGTGATCTTCCTGATGCTTAAAATCAGTCTTCGAAGCTCTCTCAGTTTGTTGGCTATGTAACTGCGGTTGTGAATTTCATGACCATATTTTTCATACAGCCGAACTCCGTATGCTGTTAACAAAGGGTCACTTTCTATTGTACATCTCACTTCTTCATGCACCATGTGAAGCAGAATGTTAGCATATAGATCTCTGCTCTTCACTTTCAGTGGCAGAAGAAGTTTCCCATTTTCAATGGGTTCGTTACGTTTTGCTTTTATCATGGACATTTTCGTTCAGTGGACAGGTCTTCTGGTGTTTCCACAAGTCTGTTTTGACATACATAGCCCAGCAGTATTCACAAGGTACATAATCACTAGTTTGTGACAATTGAGTTGGTCTGGCTCTGTATCTTGGAATGATGCAGCCGGATCCATTTTCAATCACGCTGTAATTGTGATTAAAGTCACCTTTGTTAACCAAGGCTGCCCTTCTTTCTTTTGATTTGTTAGTAAGATTTAGCACTTTTGCTACTTCCAACTCATCTGCATGTACTTGTTCCAAATGTCTTGCCATTTTGGAAATTTGCTTTTCACAATATAGACAACTGTGGTTCTTCAGCTGTCGTTTTTTACCACCCACCACAGACTGCTGCACGTAGAGTTTGTCTTCCTGGTGAACTGATGTACTGCTACTGAGTGGCATCCAGTGATTGGTTCCGTACTACTGCTGGCCTTATTATACATGGGAAAAACTTCAGACAATTCATCTGACAACCTACTTTCACACTGATCTTCTTCTATTTCTGATGTATCTCCGTTGCCCTCCAAGTCAACTGATGCACTTTCGTCTTCTAAAGGATTGTAATCCTCATCTGATTCATCGCGATATATAGCACTAGAGTAACTATTTGATACAACAGAATCATCAT
>OY759273.1:22306728-22349228 GCA_963662155.1 Lamellibrachia columna | reverse complement strand
GAATCAGAGTGACGCAGAGACAGAGCTACAGTGTGATACAGAGACAGGTAGACATGGAAACAGAGAGGCAGAGAGAGAGAGAGAGAGAGCGAGAGAGAGAGAGAGAGAGAGAGAGAGAGAGAGAGAGAGATGCAGACAGACAGACAGACAGCAGACAAAAGACAAAAAGAGAGGAATAGAAACACAGACAGTAAGCAGAGAGCAAGACACACACATACAAACACACGCACACACGCACACACGCACACACGAACGCACGCACACACGCACACACGCACACACGCACACACGCACACACGCACACACGCACACACGCACACACGCACACACGCACACACGCACACACGCACACACTCACACACACACACACACACACACACAGAAAGACAGACAAAAATATAAAGAGAGACATTGACACATAGAGGAAAAAGAGAGGCTGACCGGTAGAGCGGCAGAGAGACAGACAGATTAAGAGACATGGAGACAAAGAGTCAGATATACAGAAAGAGAGAGAAACATAGAGACAAAGAAACAGGGAGACAGAGATACAGTGAGGAAGATAGGTAAAGAAACAGGGAGACATTGAGAGAGAGGAATATATACATAGTTGCAGATAGAAATAGAGGAAGAGCGACAGAGGTTAGGAGGGTCAAAAAGACAGAGAGGATGATAGAGAGAGAAAGAGAGAAAGGGATGCCGAGAGCCAGATACGCATGTGGAAAGATAGATATGAGGACAGACAGAAGGGGAGACATGGAGACAGAAAGACAGAGTTACAGGGAGGCAGGGATACATATAGACAGAGGGAAACATATAGAGGGAGACAAGGTGACATAGAGATAGGGATATAGGAAGAGAGTGAGAGACAGTGAGACATGAGAGGGACACACATACAAGACCAGAGACAGGTAGACGCAGGGATACAGAGTGACAGAAAGAAGTCGAACATGCGTCGAACAAACTGAGATGTATATATTGAAGACAAATGTGTAACATATAGTTCTAGAACATATAAACAGAGTGTGTTGTTGGGAAAACTTAGATTAATGCATTCGCTATGTTCTCCTACTAATGGCGATAATGCATCCATTGATATAGTTGTGTTCAGGTATAAAATATCGAAAACACGAAGATAAATTAATAGCCTTTGATGTAGTCCACATGGATGCACATTATTAACAGATATGCAGTGGCAAAGCAGTGCTATGTGGGTAAACAGTCCAAGACGTAGTTGATAGAGACAACATCCAGTTAGTTATGCAACAGTATATCAACGTCGTTCGTCTTGGTGACATTGGCGCACTCACAGCTTAATTTATCTGCAAGAAGATGCCATGCCGAGACGTCCAGTAAAAACTCTCAAGCCATTACAAAAGCCCTTCTAAATAAATCAGTCGTAAAAAATGTGCGTCGTTCGTACAAGTGTTAATATATCATTTGGTGTTGCGAAAAACGTCTACAACCGCGAGCTGGTAGTGCGAATTCTACAGGTACATGAAAGAACGATAGAAATAGGAAGAGCGACAGAGGTTAGGATAACAGAGAGGATGATAGAGAGAGACAGAGAGAAAGGGATGCCGGGAGCCAGACACGCATGTGGAAAGATAGATATGAAGACAGAAAGACATGGAGACATGGAGACAGAGAGACAGAGTTACAGGGAGGGAGGGATACATATAGACAGAGGGAAACATATACACGGAGACAATGTGACATAGAGATAGGGATATAAGAAGAGAGAGAGACAGTGAGACATGAGAGGGACACACAGACTTGACCAGAGACAGGTAGACACAGGGATACAGAGTGACAGAGAGAAGTCGAACAAGCGTCGAACAAACGGAGATGTATATATTGACATTTGGCCTAATTAGTTTTATATTTCGACGTAATTAATTTGACCATGTAACTATTAAATTTCACATTTGAACTAATTAGTTTGACCATTGGCCTAATTGGTTTGATTCTTGATCTAATTATTTCCGGACGTATTCCAATACAATTAGATCCTCCAAGTCTACACACTAACTACTGACGACACGATATAACATACAATCAAAGTTGGGTAAATAAACAGGGCAATAGCCAACACCGCATACTATTTGGCATCATAACGCCCGCCTCTTCTCTCTCTCTTTCTCTCTCTCTCTCTCTCTCTCTCTCTCTCTCTCTCTCTCTCTCTCTCTCCTGGACCCCGTCACCCATCTCATACGTGTAGTCGGGAGGGTTGTCACTACGGGTACGGGGGAGGGGGGGATCGTGGTCACATGGCAACGGCCGTCTCGAGATTAGGGCCAAGGCAGATCAAGATGTTCACTGCGCATATGCGCGCATGAGCAGTACCCATTTTGCACTGCGTATGGGGATACTTTCGGCCCGTTACACCGGGCCCAAATATTCCCCGATATCCATTTGATCTACCAATTGCTCCGCAGCGGGTGGATCATCACTGTCGATTTTGGATATTTCCGACAGAATAGCCTCAGTAGCTTCTATTTGGGCCTCATACATAGGTTTCGCGACCTGCAAGCATCCCAGCATTGTCTTTGGTTTCATCCTCTTCGCTCAGGTTTGCAACTGAACATTGGATATGCTCTCGTCGATCGACCGCTACAAGCCCAGAGCATCCATTTCCTCCACTACACAGTAGTAGATTTGTCCACCCACTGCTGCGGGAAGTGATTCCTGGATAACCTGTGCGGGCACCATTACCGGGCGATTACCTGCCTTACATGCGAATAGGTGGCCATATGTATACCAGACAAAACAAACACTATGAATAAAAACGAAAGGGCACTGGCTCAGCTACCAACTGGTTATCCAAAGAACAACTGAAGTACCAGCAGAGTTTCCTGGAGAAGGTAATCGATGGTTGCTGAAAGATAGAAAGAGTGACGTAAATAGTTGTGTTGTAAGAAAATGTAACTAATTGGATAATTCAAATATTACAGAAAGACATCGTGTACAAACGTTTCATAATGATAAGGAGAAACATTGATGCAAAACAAACACTTTAAAGTTTCACTAAAACGAATGCAACATTGTCACCACTGTTAAATGCAACAAAGCGTCAGCTGCTATTAAGCTACAATACATGTTACATGTTGTGCGCGATGGAACGAATGAAGGTCTTTGGTCATTGTTGGTGTAGTGTAATGCTATTTTGCTCCTACCTCTACCGCTGGCTGCTTAGTCATGCGAGATTCCGGGACATCCGGGACTTCTTCGAATACAGCCATTTTCTAGCTACTCATGTATTCTTTCTTTCTCTAGTATTCGTGTCTTTTTACCTGTTATGCTAAGTAACACCACAGTTGGTGCGTAAGGAGATTTGTATTTTCTGCATCCTTTCAAGCCACCGGTTGAAATGAAAAAAATGCAAGAACACATTTGCTCGGCGAAGGCAAAAACAACCTGATTGTGTAAATACATAGAACCGAACCAACATCTAATACAAACCGATAGATTTTATGAAGTTGTTTCTACTGAGATATCGAATCCAATGTGGTGTAACGTCGTAACTGAAAAATAGCAGTAAAGTATGTTGCATGTAATTGAAAATTTGGAAGCAGATATTATACTAACGTCGGTTATCTCTATGACATTGGCGTACTCACAAAGTAATAAATCTGCAAGAATATATCATGCCGACCTTCCCTAGACGTGTCCAGTAAAAACCCTCAACCCCGCACAACAGCCCTTTCAAATGAGCAAGTCGTAAAAAGTTTGCATTGTTAGAAGTATCAGTATATCATTTCGTGTTGCGGAAAAAGTCCACAACCGCGAGTCAGTAGTCCGCCTTCTACTAGTAGGTGTTGCAAACCACGTCCGTCTCTGAAATATTGGCATTGTCGGTTAGTCCGGCTTTCGTTAGCAAGATGACTAAATAGTCAATATATCATGTATTACATTTGCATCTACTGTCCTGTCCTGTCTCTCTCACCCGCAGTCACGCATACACGCAGGCAGCCAGACATACATCCAGGTAGACGCGATCGGTAGTTGTTATTAGAGAGAGAGAGAGAGAGAGAGAGAGAGAGAGAGAGAGAGAGAGAGAGAGAGAGAGAGAGAGAGAGAGGAGGGAGACAGAGAGACAGAGAAACAGCGATACAGAGAGACAGATATGCAGAGAAACAGAGAGACAGATAGACAGGGATGAAGAGAGACAGAGAGACATTGAGACGGGGTTAAAGAGCGACAGAAAGACAAGGAGACAGGGATAGATGGATCCAGGGATACAGAGAGACACAGAGACGCATAGACATAGAGACATGGAAACATGGATACAGACAGGTAGAGAGACATAAAGACAGGGACAGAAAGAAACAGAGGCAGTGAGACAGGGAGGCAAAGAGACAGAGAGGAAGAGTCTAATGGGGTGTGACGTCATAACTGAAACACAGTAGTAAAGTATGCTTCATATAACTGATCATTTGGAAGCAGACATTATAAAAACTTCGGTCATCTCTATAACTTTGGCGTACTCACAACGTAATAAATCTGCAAGAATATATCATGCCGACCTTCCCTAGACGTGTCCAGTAAAAACCCTCAACCCCCCCAGAACAGCCCTTTCAAATGAGCTAGTCATAAACAGTTTGCATTCTTAGAAGTATCAGTATATCATTTCGTGTTGCAAAATAGTTCACAGCAGCGAGTCGGTAGAACGCCTTCTACTCGTAGGTGTTGCAAACCACGTCCGTCTCTGAAATATTGGCATTGTCGGTTTGTCCGACATTCGTTAGCAAGATTACTAAATTCATGTATTACCTTTGACACGTGCTTCTACTGTCCTGTCAACTTGTTTAATATATCATGCTTGACATTGGAAATTTCAAACTATTAAATAATCACTCCATTAATGTACAACCTTTATGTTGCTGAGCCGAATATAATGTGTGATGGATTTTGCACACACGCGCATACCCATACGCACGTACTCTCTATCCATCACGCACACAAACACACACACACACACACGCACGCACGCACGCACGCACGCACGCACGCACGCATGCACGCACGCACACGCATAGTAACGCACACACGCAGGTCAACATACATACATGTATTCACGATCGGTAGTTGTTATTCGGCAGGGAGAAAGGGATACATGAAGACACAGAGACAGGC
Organism: Lamellibrachia columna; assembly: GCA_963662155.1. Taxonomy (NCBI): domain Eukaryota; kingdom Metazoa; phylum Annelida; class Polychaeta; order Sabellida; family Siboglinidae; genus Lamellibrachia; species Lamellibrachia columna. The sequence goes on along the minus strand of OY759273.1, from coordinate 22,344,095 downwards.
ATACAGAGAGGAGATAAACAGAGACACCGTGATACCGAAAGACAAAGAAAAAGAGAGTCAGAGAGACAGTGAGGCAAAGAGACAGGGATAGAGTGATAGAGATGGACACACATACACAGAGCAGAGAGATAGAGAGCAGAAAGACAAGGAGACAGAGACATAATGAGACAGAAAGAGAGTGAGACATACATACATACATACATACATACATACATACATACATACATACATACATACATACATACATACATACATACATATATATACAAACATACATACATACATGCATGCATACATACATACATACATACATACATACATACATACATACATACATACATACATACATACATACATACATACATACATATATGCATACATACATACATACATACATACATGCATACATACATACATACATGCATACATACATACATACATACATACATACATACATACATACATACATACATACATACATACATACATACATACATACGTACTTACATATATACATACATACATACATACATACATACGTACTTATATATATACATACATACATACATACATACATACATACATACATACATACATACATACATACATACATACATACATACATACATATATACATGCATACATACATACATACATACATACATGCATACATACATAATTACAAACATACATACATACATACATACATACATACATACATACATACATACATACATACATACATACATACATACATACATACGTACATACACACACATACATGCATACATACATACATACATACATACATTAATTAAAAAAAAATTAATTAGATAGTTTCTTAGATAACTCTAATTGAATTAATTACTTTTACAATTTAATTGCCCCATGCTAATCTAATTATAGAACAACTCACCATTATGGTGGGGTGTCGTAAAAGGTAGATTAATTATCTTACGATGTTCCCGTCAAAATTGCCTATAGTGAAATACACTTTTTGATGCAATTATATGATATCGACAAAGACAAATTTACAATATTACTCAATTACAAACATATTCAGTTATGACCGTCCATTTCACGGGTGTCTCTTAAGAGTGATGAATAGTTTTTCCTTAGGCAGGCTGCTTTACAACGAAGGATGATTTTAATTCTTTGCCGACCTCTTTTTACTTCCTTCAGTCTTTTTCGTTGTCACGAGGTGTTCCAATGTTTTCTTTCTCGCCATGTGACACTCCATGTTCAACTATCCGTGCCTGAACACTCCCAGAGTAAAAAAAATCTGCAAGAAAATGTTATGTCGGCCTGCACTGAACAGCGTCACGTGAGAGCCCCAATTCCTTGCAAAAAACATTTAATGGTTGCAGCCGTAAATATACCAATGTGTCAATGTCATTTAGAGACACTCACAAGTAATTCTGTGTATGAGCACCTGTGCAGCAACACAAAGTTGATAAAAAAAACACCGTTACTATAATGTAGAATATAATAATCCAACAAAATAGATTTTACTGGAATATTACTTTTTCACAAGTTAACTTCGACATTAATACAGAATCCCACTAGTTTGGCTAATACTGTTTGTTAACGTATCACTGAGCCATGTGACTACTGCTAAAAACTATTGTTTGTTAACGTATCACTGAACCATGTGACTACTGCTAAAAACTATTTGGAAGTGTGCCACTTCACGATTTATATGTTTTTGAAACACATAAGAGGCCAAGACAGCCAACATTTTCGGCACGGTACGGTTGAGCATTTATGCACATAGGTCGAACCTTCTGCTACAGGTAAGTTGTTCCTCTGCAGGTATGAACTTCGCCGTCACTGGACATTTCACTTCGAATCTGGCTTGTGGAGACATCCCAGCTATCTCTGTACACAAATTACATTTCAAGCAATGTGTCTTTTAAAAACAGTTTGTATCCTGTCACATTGAATTTGATGAGTTTGTTCTTGATCTGTTTTGAAAGAATATGCGTAAACACGCTTGCCCAAAGCACGTCATTTTAGGTTCCGTGTTATTGTTGTTTGCCTCAATGGCACCTTTGACGTGTGTGCGTGATTCTAGTAGGAACCCCATAGCTGATACCTGCCACACCGTTTGAGTCGACGCAAATAATATATCTCAAAAGACTCGGTTGGGGTTACTGATCTTATACGAGTCGAATCGACGCTAAACCCAACCAGCAGGTGATTCGACTCGACTGGCAAGTGTAAGCATTTGTTGTTTACGAAAGACGTATATCGCCAATAGACGCTACTGAATTTAGCGGCCGATAATGTGAAATTATGTGTTTCTGTGCCAGTCCACCTGTTTCAATTTCACTGTTTTTTTGTTGTCATTCTTCCATGACTATGTTCTTTCACCCAACCGCTGTATTGTCATTGCCTTGTTCTCTCACTCCACGCTTGTCTAGTTCACCCGTGTCACACTTAGCTTTTCCGTTCACTGCAATCGTGCTTCGTTTCTCACTCCACGCTTGTCTATTCATTATATCTTGGAAGGTCAATCCAGCCTTTTCTTTTTCGCTCATTCCCTCGTTGTTTTGTTCTGTTGTCTTGTAGTAGATCATCACTAACCAGACAAGATGCGTGCCAGCTTCCTTCTACTGCTATGTGTCGTGTTGTTGGCGACGGCGGCTTTCGCCGATGAAGCCGTAAGTACATGTCGTATTACCAACTCATTGTGTTTGGCAAAACAGTTATACTGCGAAAAGGTGCAACTACGTAGTATTAATACCAAAGCAATACGCTACGGAAGACAAGGAATGCACTGGTTTATCAAATGTCCAACATTTTACATTTACATGTGGTCCATCTTTTGTAGGTACAGGTAAATTTTGTTTCCCTTGTCAATATTCCCTCTGCTTGCATTGATACTATCAGCAAATACTTTGGTCCATTCATTTATCGTCCACTACGAGAGTGAAAACCAGTTTTACATCCAAAATAAACTATTATTTTAGTAATGCTACTTTGTGCCTTCCTGTTTTTGTACCTTCTTGAAATTTGGAAACAATATACCAAGTTGATGCCTTTGTTTTTATGAGCAATAGCATGAATTCTTACGAAAATAGTGTATATTATTATTTTGTTTATTTCATAGAAGAGCGACGCTGTGTCGGTGGACAAAGAGAGCGAGGAATTGACCGGTAAGTTAGTCCTCTGACAATTCAACCCTCTTACACGTGCTTTGAAAGTAAGGCCTGTTCTTAAAACATTCGGTGTATGAGTACTTCTAATCTGTATGGAATAATGCTGCTAAGTAGCGTCCTATTTGTGTAACCTATTGCCAACAAAACGGATAAGCTCTAAATATGTAAAGTCAGCTTGAATCATATATAACGACCATAATATGATATAATACGGGGAATATTATTTTGCTGTCTTCTGAATATCCTCGAAGCGTGTAGATTCAAACCAATGTTAGCGCACAATAAACCTTTCCCGTGACCATTAAATGGGTAAATTTGGAATCATACGAAGATTGGAATCTCCGGTGTGCACAACGGAGTGCACACCGATGTGCACAACGGAGTGCACACCGATGTGCACAACTTTGTGTACACCGTCCATGAACATCGTTTTTGTTCAAGTGTTTATATAGTCGTAGTCGTCTATTTATACGTCCGGCTTGAATTGTGCGTATGGCATTATAGGCACTAACCTTTATAAGATATATGTTTAAAATAGGTGTAGTCCACCGCGCCAAGAGAAGTTGGAGAAGATATTGGGGGCGGTGGAGACGAAGACAAGTCTACGCGTAAAGGTCGGTGACCAAGCAGTACGCTACGCTGAAGCTGTTTGTCATAAAGAACCAGGTTGTAACCCTTTAGAACAACAACCTGATATGCATAAACTGCATTGAGCAAATAAACAATTATAATTAAATAAGGTATCACGATCATAAAAAAAGTATATATGTAATCATATTATCCAGACGGATTCTTAATATATGTGCAATTTCTCAGAACATTTGTATTGGCTGTTCGTTTATAGAAAAAAACAGTTTTCCTGATACCTTGCTCAGTTATGTTGATCAATATTCGGGATATCCAAAACTTGTACAGATCAACTATATCTAAGAGAGAGCGAGGCGAACATAACTCCTGATATAGATGCAAAGGATTTCGACTATAGATGCAACGGATTTCGACTAAACATCGTTCTGAAGAAATACCGTCATTATAAATGATATAATTAGCTGGATATCGTACCCCGCGGTTGATTCATTATTTATGTGCTTCAGCTGGTGTTCCTGATGGCGGTGGTACCTACAATACAGTTTCCGGTAATTCCAACAGCTCGGCCAGAAAGCGATATAGAACGACACGATTCGCCGTAGCGTTTACCCACGTGCTGCCACTGGTATCGCTACTACAGGATTGGATCGCTTGAGTGCGACAGCATCTGTGTAATTGGAATGCATCACCCGAATGATGGAGCACCACTGTATCAAATGCGGTCAATAAAAAATTGCATTAATAAAGTTATTTTTTCGTTCTTACTTTATGTTTGTCACCCACTCACTCACTCGGTCACTCACTCGCTCGCTCGCTCACTCACTCACTCACTCACTCACTCACTCACTCACTCACTCACTCACTCACTCACTCACTCACTCACTCACTCACTCACTCACTCACTCCCTCACTCACTCACTCACTCACTCACTCAACCATTCATTTATTCACTCACTCACTCACTCAGCCACTTATTCAATCCGCCAACCATTTACTCACTCACTCAGTCAACCATTCACTCAGTCCGCCAAACATTTACTCACTCATTCATCCAACCACTCTCTAATTAACTCACCCATTCGCTAATTAACTACAGATGTGCTACACTTGATATAATATGCCGTTTCCACAAAATTCTCAATGCATTTGTGCAAGGGGTCGATATTCTAAATCACAAATGTTGTGCTAATTGAAATACGATTATCGAAAGACGAAACCACGTTTGGAACAAATATGTAGAATTTCAGTACATTTCTTTACCATTACCCTGATGTAATAGTTTTCCAAATATGGTATTTTTGAGGGGTACGCAGAAAGTGTTAGGGGGGAGTTAGATCCTATTAATAGATGGGAGGTTTGCTTTAAAAAATGGGAAGTTGCGCTCAAAAACAGGTCGGAGGAGTTAACACAAATTATATAAATAACATCACAATTCAGCCCGCGGCAGCATTTGCATCGGGCTGTGGATGTCCAAAATTACCATTCGTTGATTACCTTATTGAGTGGTGCCCAGTCCACGTATTGGCACCGCTATTGTCGATTAACAAGACTTCGTGAGGTGACACCACCTTTTGCTGGTCACACAACCGCCTCGTGGCAATGGTGTGAAATAACACGGATATCTGTCCATCTGGGCAAACATCCGTTGACTATCATTGTAAATTATCAGTTATGAGAAAAATATGTATAAGCGTCTACAACGCATCATCCATAAACTATTCTAAACTTGACTTGTATTGAGACACAATTAAATCAAGGTAAATGACTACTTAACATTGTGTTCGTTTAGTATAACACCCGCCACCGGCTTTCGCGTGTCGGCATTACTGCCGAGTAGTGGAAGCTCGCCTATGCCTCATCTCGCACGAACAGACTGCGGCCGACGGAGTCGAATCACTGTTTGCCAAATGACCGTCCAGCAAACAGCAACAACTCAACAAACGAAACTAAATCAACGGAATTGAAACATAACATCAATGTGAATCAATCAGATCAATGATGCCAGCTGACGGTAATAGTCCAAATACGCTGCCAGACACTGTTTTGGGGAGTTAACGAGGCGAGTAACCAAAACGAAATTATCTCGCGCGTAGTCCTCGGATTTGGGATCATATTATTCATTTTAAACCATCTTTCAATTGAATTAGCGTTAAATTAAATACTCTCGCTGGGAATGTTATTGGATCTTCTTCATAGTAACATACAATTTGTATTTGTCGTATTAATCGCTAATGATTTTGTTATGACGTCCGTGCGCAGACATTTTGAGGAGTTTTACTATGACGTCCGTGTACGGATGTTTCGTGGTGATGGGAGGTAGGAGGTTGGACTAAAAATAAGTGGAAAGTTGGAAATAGATGGGATGCGGGTGGTTGGCCCAAAAGACAGGTGAGAGGTTGTGTCCCAAAACAGATGGGAGCTGGGAGGTTAAAAAATCCCTTCATTATTCCAGTCACCAGGTGTCTGCCCTATACAATTAAAAGTCCAGTATGTATGGGAGTCAAATGCATAGGAAGTTGGAGACTGCTGCATTTTCTGACATGTTGAGCTGATTGTAAAGTTTTAAATTGCGAGTGTAATAAGAATATATAGTCGTTGTTGTAAGTCGTTGTTGTAAGTATTTTCCTTTAAAAAACATTGTCCTTATACTCCCAATGACCAATATATTCGAATAATTATATATCTATCAGCGCGATCGAGCAACATTGCACTGGTAACCAATTGTTCTGACTAGCAAAATCTGCCTGTACTACTGAACATAATTCATCAAGTTGACAAAACGTTTCTGAATGTATAACACAGTGTGTCCGAAATCCGTACGATAGCAAACGAACCCGTATGATTAGTTACATTCATTAGTTTGCTGCGTGTGCTCAAATGGCAGCTCGTCTTACAATCTAGGACGTAGTTGTTGGATTTGGCGAGACTTTGACGCAGCTGGCTGAGAACAGTCGCGATAATCGCTTTTCGGACTTGTTTGAACTGTTGATGCGTTATTAAGAAACGCTGGCCATATCGCATATTACAAAACAAACAGTTGTTGTTTCTGGAGCTAATCGCCTAGGCGTCGAATTACCCTGGATTCCATCATCTCGTAATTGTAAGCGTGTATACAGTGCTGCCACGTGGTGGTGGATAAGCACCAGCAACTACAGGAAGGAGCCGACACCTATTAGAGCTCAGAGCTTTTATTTATGTAAACGACGAAACACGTTTGACACCGTGGATTGAAGTAACCAATTCCCATAAATAAATGCCCCATTTTCTCATCCTTTGGGGGTTGCTGCCAGGGGAATGGCCCCACATACGATTGTTGGCATTGTTCATTCCGATTGGTGATTTCGGGGGCAACCCCCACCCCACACCTGGCATAAAAAAAAGTTGTCGTGGGGTGGTCCTTTTATTCTATGGAGTCAACCATTTTGGCGTCGTTTACATGAACAAGCTCACTTTATATTGAGCAAGTACTATAAAACACAAGGCAATGTTCTATGAGATTTTAACTTTCTTGAAATGTGCATTACATATCAAAAAGGGTTCATGCAAACACAATACACATGACAATCGACATCGCACGCACGCACTCCGGCTGCAGTCGGTGAGATAAGATATTAAACAATTTTGTTTATCGCATGTTAAATCTAAAAACAACTGACAAACAATTTGTTTGAAGTATTCCCAGAGGCGAACCGTTGAATGTAAAGGTACGTGAAGACCTGCACGTCACAGTGGAACACAACCGACACATAAAGACTGTTACTTTTACTAAGTATTATATTTATTGGTAAAGAGGTAGATATATTGACTGCCATTTGAATGGAGGCTCTTTTCGGGTGATAATGTCCGAACACTACGTCTCCCACCACTATATATTTCAACTTGAGGCAATACGCAATAGGGACATTTGGCAGGCTTGAGTTAACACCGGTGGATCCTGCCATGTATTCCTTGAGTAGTCATACTGAGTTAACACTGCTGTCACAGAGTGGATACCATAGGTTCTAAAGCCTAACACGCTAGACCGGCCTGCCTAAAAACTAATAGTCGTCTAGTCTCGCTGATCCGATACTACAATCAGTTTGTGGGAAGACGATGGATCACCAATAGATAATAATTATATACTTAGATTTTAAGAAAGTATAACTAACTAAGGTCTCTCAGTTCTGGAATAATTTTAGTTGTTCTCTTCTGTATACGTTCAAGCGTATATATATATATATATATATATATATATATATATATATATATATATATTTATATATATATATATTTATATATATATATATATATATATATATATATATATATATATATATATACGCTTGAACGTATACAGATATATATATATATATATATATATATATATATATATATATATATATATATATATATATATATCTCACAGTAATGGAGGCTGTAAACAACTTGCCTAAGCAGCTTAATAATTTAATTAATGTCACGATAGTTGTCTGGGTCATCCATTGTCCCCTTCTTTTTGTTTTTGGGCTTAATGATCCCAATGCTCCAATCAGTTGGTACAATGCCAGATAATAATAACAAAATAGTCACTGTATCTCCAGTACAAAGTTATAATGCATAGTCACTAAAACTTCTGTACGCAGTTATCACAATACTCATAACTCTACCCCTATATGTAATTATCATACCACCCTTAACTCTACCCATACCTCTAATTCTTACTATATACCTCACTGTAGCCTTCAGTGTAATTCTCACCATACACCTAACTGTACCCATCATATAGCAGTGGTCACGTTGCAGGGGTCGAAGTTCTTTTTAAGGGGTGGTCATCTAGTCATAGTCAGTCTAGTCAGTGTCAAAAATGAAAAGCATACACTTATATAAATATAAATATATATATATATATATATATATATATATATATATATGTTTCTATAATTAGCTATAATACAATAGTCACAGTATCTCCAGTACATAGCTATAATGCATAGACACTAAAACTCCTGCGCGGGGAAAGTGTATTACGCTCCCCCTGCGCCCCTTGTGGTTGTGTATTGTATTATATATTGACATCATAACCCTCACTCTAACCCCTAAGTAACCCTAACCTTAAACACAAATCCTAAACCTCGCTGTGTAGTTGGGGTGCAGAGACTATGCATTCTGTTTAATTGGGGCGCAGTGACAATGTATTGTAGCTGTGTATTGGGGATACAGTGAATATTTTGTATCCTAGCTGCGTACTGATGGCGTAACGAAGGTGAATTGTCAATGTATTCTAGCAGGCAATGTTTTCTAACTGTGTACTGGAGTTGTAGTGAATATGTCTTATAGCTGTGAGCTGGAGATACAGTGAATATTTTGTATAGCTGTGAGTATGTGAGCTAGTGAGTACAGTGACTATTTAGTATAGCTGTGAGTCCAGTGAATGTTTTGTATTCTACCTGTGTACTTAGAGTGTAGTGACTATGTATTCTAGATGTGTATTCTCTGTACTGGAGTTGTAGTGACTAAGTTTTATAGCTGCGTGATGGGGATACAGTGACTCTGTTGCATTGTAGATATGTATTGATGAAGTTGTGACTATGCATTCTAACTGTGTACTGGAGTTGTAGTGACTATGTATTTGAGCTGTATGCTTGAGTTACAGACTATTTTATATTCTAGCTATGTACTGAAGGTGTAGTGACTATGTATTCTAGATGTGTACTGAAGGTGTAGTGCCCATGTATTCTGACTGTTTACAGGGATTGTATTTATGCTCCTGATTTGTGAACCCCCTGACTAGATGACAACCCCTTAGAAAAAACTTTGGCCCCTGGTAGGTGACCACTGGTCGATGATGGGTACAGTTAAGTGTATGGTGAGAATTACAGTTGAGGTTACAATGAGATGTATGGTGATAATTACAGGTGTATGTACAGTTAAGTGTGTGTTGAGAATTACATTTATGGGTAGAATTAAGAGTATTATGAGAATTACAGTTCGGGTTATATTTAATGGTACAGTGAGATATACCTTTAATAGGGAGTTTTGTTACTATGTAATCTAGCAGTGTACTGTGGGTACAGTGACTATGCATTCTAGTTGTGTACTTATTGTGTAGTGACCATGTATTGTAGCTGTGTATTGGGGGTGCAGTGACTGTTTGTTTTGCATGTATATTGGGTGTGCTATAAGTATATGGTCTAGCTGTGATATGTTTGTACAGTGACTATGTATTCTTTTTATCTTACTGACCGCGTAGTCTAGCTGTGTACTGGGGGTTCAGTGACTGTATGCTACTTGTGTACTTGGAATGTAGTAAATATGCATTACAACTGTGTACTGGAGTTGTAGCGACTATACGTTCTAGCTGCTTACTCAGGGTGTAGTATCTATGCATTTTATCTGTGTCCTGGGGGCACAGCGACTTTGTATTATAGCTGTATACTAGAATGCAGTGAATTTGTATTCTGGTGAGAATTAATGGTAAGTGTATAGTTAGGTGAATGGTGATAAATACAAATAACGGGTAGAGTAACACACTCCTATTCATACCCGCCCTGTGCATCAGTCACGTTGTTACGCCCCACCACTAACAGAGCTGCCTACCGACACTGTCTCCACTCGAACATATCTCGACATGTCCACGTAAAACGGTTGACTCCTTACCGCCAGTGATTTTTATTAGCGCCGTCATCGCCTTATCATTTATAATTAGCAACATTATTAGTAATTTACATGTGCAACTTTTACAATTAACAAAATTATCGGTAGATATATATTCACTTACCTTTTAGATTTACCGTCATTGATCAGTTGCTTTGTAATTTTATGCTAATAAAGACATGAGGAATACACCGCTTACATAAACGTCTTGTGACATACTTTAACCCATACCGTACTTGTAAAAACTACACCGCTTGCTTGTCTTGCTTGCTTGACTGGTATGAACGCGTGGCCTAGTGATAAAAAGTACTTCTAGTGTTAAAAAACCGCCTCCTCTCACTCGCTGTCTGTACGTCGACCACCAGTCCATAGCTTTCTAAAATAGCTTTATTGGCAGAAATAATGGAAAGTTCTGGAAATAAAATAAGTGTGCACTCGTACAATACCGTGTTTTGTTCCTTCCTCGGTAGGCCCTTTGATCTTAATTAATGATGTTCGCCGCCGCCGCCGCCGCCGCCGCCGCCGCCGCCGCCGCCGCCGCCGCCGCCGCCGCCGCCGCCGCCGCCGCCGCCGCCGCCGCCGCCGCCGCCGCCGCCGCCGCCGCCGCCGCCGCCGCCGCCGCCGCCGCCGCCGCCGCTCCCTTACGACGGATGACCTCTGACCCCTACTACAGGACTCCTTGGCCACTCTTTGACCAGTCCTTTCGTCGCTAAGGGGCGCTGATGCCGCTCGTGTAGTACTATAGCCTACAGGGGCGCTGATGTCCTGTGCACGAGTTTACACCTCTTTCCTATACTCTCACACTGGACATATCATCCGGGTTTCCCCAAAAATCTATTCTTAGTAGTAATCGAGAAATGGGGGCCATCGTAAAATTTTCAGATGGACTTGTTTACTGCTGCTGTTGCTTCATTTATTAAGTCTGTACCAGTATTCTGCAGGCACGTTTTGGTGCAACTGTTTTTTTTATAGTAATTTTGATGTTTTTTGAGAAAATACATCAATACCGAAATAATCAAAATACGCGGCCAAACTATGTTTTGGGCAGTACAATCAATTACATAGTTGTTGGATCTATCGAGACCTTGAGGCAGCTGGCTGCGAACAGTCGCAATAATCGATTTTCGGACTTGTTTAAACTGTGCGTTATTAGCAAATGCGGGCCGTATCGTGTATAAAAAAACATATAGGCTGCCTAACTATTGTAAGGGAGCAGTTTGGTAGCTAACACATAACATCAGGTTTGGTTGTAGCTTGTGTTGATAAGTTACCTAATCTACCTAATATTGTCGATGGTGTCATTACTTGCCACCTTATGGTAGCACCTTGGGTAATCCAATGCATTCTATGGAGAGAATAGATGATTAATTATTACTGTAACAACTATTTATCTTATGGTTAATTGCATTTGTTGTGTATTTTGCTATTCATATTACTGATAATTAAGTTGTTTAAGTATACCATTTACACAATAGAGAGGGATCACATGTGGTCAGGGGGGTACTGTCCCAGTGGGCCAGGCATGATCCCACAGTCAACAAGACAACCACCCTGTTTTGGTAAGTCTCTAAATACTATGTTATACCTTAGACAACGAATACTTAAATTAATAATTGTAGCATAATGTATATTGGAGAATTGTCCATCTTTCCGTGAAAATGTATTTACATGTTCAGTAATAATTACTTAATAAGGACTTTGATTAGTGAATCAGATTGGATCACTCTCGTTCGCTTTGATGTTGTCTTGATGAATCATCATGTGGCGATGTCTGGGTACGAGGTGTGAAATATTCCCAAATAAAAGGACAAGCTGGGAGCCACACTAACTTGTAAACAGGGATCAAGTGTTTGGTTCAATCACTTAATGTAGAATCTGTGTACTGTATAGCAAGTTAGAAATTACTAAAGTAGAAGCTTACGAACATAGAGATATGGTGATTACAACAATTGTCTAAATAAGTACGCATGTTCAGCTATATGACATGTTTCATCATGCTATTGCAGGAGGGTCATGCCTGAGTATGGTTGACAGCTTATGCGACGAGCTTTAATTAGCCTAATGCAGTGACATGGCATAGTGATGGGGTGAGCGTGGCTATGGTGGGTTGTGTAATTATTGCATTCAATAGATGCAAATATTTATTGTGTTTGTTAAATTACATACAATGGTATTGATGGTTTATCTGGAATAACTATTATGTAATGATGGTGTACCTTGCATAAACATTATATATATATATATATATATATATATATATATATATATATATATATATATATATATATATATATACATGTGTGTGTGTGTGTGTGTGTGTGTGTGTGTGTGTGTGTGTGTGTGTGTGTGTGTGTGTGTGTGTGTGTGTGTGTGTGTGTGTGTGTGTGTGTGTGTGTGTGTGTGTGTGTGTGTGTGTGTGTGTGTGTGTGTGTGTGTGTGTGTGTGTGTGTGTGTGTGTGTGTGTGTGTGTGTGTGTGTGTGTCTTGTTTCCACTGTTGTGCTGTTGAGTGATATGTTATATAACTGACGCACTCTGTTGGTGTGTTTCCAGTTTTTGTTTTATCTAGGCTTATCAAATAAGACCTCAATAAAGAATTATTGATGATTGGAGCCTACTTGTTTTTATTTGTACAATTTGGCGACGTCACACTAGCTGAATACGAGCTGTTTCTGGAGCGTATCACCTAGGCGTCGAATTGTCCTGGGTTCCGTCGTCGCGTAATTGAAACGCGTGTATACAGTGCTGCCACGTGGTGGTGGATAAGCACTATCAACTACAGGAAGGAACCGACACCTGTTAGAGATCAAATGTTTTTTATGTAAATGACAACAACACTTTAGACCCCATGGACTGAAGTAACCCATTCCCATAAATAAATGCACCATGTTCTCATCCTCTGTGAGATATGTTGGCATTGGTCATCCCTTGGGGGTAGCTGGCAAGGGGAAGGCCCCACCAAAGATTCCTTGCACAGGTCATTCCATACTCAGAGGACCCCGCGGGAACATTTGACCCCGTTTTTATCCTTCGCATCATTCCATTAAATAAATGCCTTTCCATTTGGCATTGTTTTAAGCCCCTTTCGATGAGTGATTTCAGGGGCAACTTTTAGTTTATGGAGTCAATCATTTTGGCGTAAATGTACATTACATGTCAAAACAGGCGTTTTAGACAAGCACAATACACATGACAATAGACATTATACGCACGCACGCAGGCACGCACGCACTTTTAGAGCTGCAATTTCAGTAGCACATGATGACTCTAAAATTAAATAAACCAATATCGAGCCTGCTATCGATGTGATAAGATATTTAATAACATTTACTTATTGCATGTTAAATCTACAAATAACAATGTGTAGTGTGTTTGGAGTATTCTCCGAGACGAACATTTGAATGTAAAGGTGTGTGAAGATCTTCACGTCACAATAGAACACAACTGATAAATAAAGTATGTTGCTTTTACTGGAGTTATCAATTTCATGTTAGATTTAAAAACCACTGACCAACAATGTGTTTGCTGTATTCCCAGACACGAACCTTTGAATGTAAAGGTGGACGAAGACCTTCACGTCACAGTAGAACACAAACGACATATAGACTATTTACTAAGTGTTATATTTATTCGTACGGAGGGAGATTTTTTGTTCGGGCGATGTTGTCCGTACACACTACGTCTTCCACCACTGTCTATTTCAACTTGTGGGAACAAACAATGGGGACATTCGGCAGGCTTGGGTTAACACCTGTGGATCCTGCCATGTGTTCCTAGGGTAGGTAGCACTGCTGCCATACAGTGGCTAGCACAAGCTCTAAAGCCTAACACTCTTGACCGGCCTGCTACATGGTGGACAAGTCGAAAATAAAGTTATCTGCGTTACGAGCGCCACCTGGCCTGTCTAATTACAAGTCACCGATCGTAAATACCAATAGTCGTCTAGTCTCGATTATCCGACTCTCGCTCGGTTTCGTGAATCTGGTCCCGAACGCCTGGTGCCATTGTTGCCCACCGCAACCTCTCCATTTTGTGTAGGTGTAACATCTTTAAGCAGAGCTTCCAAGTTATGTCGGGTGCGGATCCAAACTCTGAAAAAAAAATGGGTGTCCAGTTTCCTAACATGACACCACGCGGCAGCACTTCTAGTAATACAATTTCAACCGGCATACACACGCACGCACGCAATATACCAATAGCCTGTTACCGCTGACATATGATATTTAAAAAAATTCGCTTATTGCATGTTTTATCTAAAAAGAACTGTCTAATTTGTTTGGAGTATTCACAGAGGCGAACCTTTGAGTGTAAAAGAATGTGAACGCTTTCGCGTCACAGGAGAACACAACCGACTAATAGAGACTGTTACTTTTACTACTAAGTGTTATATGTCTTATTGCGGAGATAGTTTTATACTGGGTGCCATTTGGATGGGGGCTCGCTCGCATTCGTGAACTCGCCGAGAAGAGAGTCTGACTTCGAAGGTCTGAATGTTTCCCAGAGCCACCACTCCATTCTGTGTATGTGTTCCTGTGAAGCGCTAACAGCCAATCAGCGTCATTATTGAGATTCTACATTAAACATTTATTTTGCCTGATTGATTTTTTCAGTCTGACAGTTGTGCCGATGTAATAAGATTGTATAATTAATTTGAATTGCACCGTATGACCTGATAACAGTTCACTCTTATTTTATGAGTTAGCCAAATGCCCGGATTAGAACTAATTAATCTAATTATGCATGCTAGCAGAGTAAATTGTCGTCACAATGAAAGTACACTCGCACCCTGGGGATGATGTGTGTGCGAAACGGTGGCGCCACAGCACGGAGCCTTGATAATATCGAGGTTAATAGTCGTCCACAGCAAGATATATATGGCATGTGATGTCTTTGGGTGGTTTGGTCCATTTTGTTCGCATTATTTGGCTGATAAGTTAGTGAATAGCTAATAGCTAATATATTATATATATAAGCATGAGTTCATTGCAAGCAACGTGATGTTTCAACGCGCAAGTCGCTATTGGACACCGTAAACAAGTTGGCTGGCCGGCCGTACCGTTCAACCCGACTCCAAACAAACGGTCGCATTGCATACCCGTCCACAACGTGGGGGGTCGGGGTGTTCGAGCGAACTACCCCTCTTGAGAAAATGTCTTTAACTGTAAATGTGTTCAGATATCTTCCCAGAACCACCCCCCCCAACTGATTGTGTAGGCCCTATGTACGAAACCCCCCAAAACCCGAGGACGGGCCTGCAGTGCGTAGCCAAACTGATTTTGTACTGTCCCAGCAGGAATCCAAACCGCTGCTCTGCGATGCGGGCTCACGTGTAGTCTATGGTGGACCGCAATGGCAGCATTCAACGTGTAGCCTATGGTGGACCACAATGGCGGCATTCAACGTGTAGTCTATGGTGGACCGCAATGGTAGCATTCAACGTGTAGTCTATGGTGGACCGCAATGGCAGCATTCAACGTGTAGTCTATGGTGGACCGCAATGGTAGCATTCAACGTGTAGTCTATGGTGGACCGCAATGGCAGCATTCAACGTGTAGTCTATGGTGGACCGCAATGGTAGCATTCAACGTGTAGTCTATGGTGGACCGCAATGGCAGCATTCAACGTGTAGTCTGTGGTGGACCGCAGTGGCAGCATTCAACGTGTAGTCTGTGGTGGACCAAAGTGGCAGCATTCAACGTGTAGTCTATGCTGGACCGCAATGGCAGCATTCAACGTGTAGTCTGTGGTGGACCGCAGTGGCAGCATTCAACGTGTAGTCTATGCTGGACCGCAGTGGCAGCATTCAACGTGTAGTCTATGCTGGACCGCAGTGGCAGCATTCAACGTGTAGTCTGTGGTGGACCGCAGTGGCAGCATTCAACGTGTAGTCTATGCTGGACCGCAGTGGCAGCATTCAACGTGTAGTCTATGGTGGACCGCAGTGGTAGCATTCAACGTGTAGTCTGTGCTGGACCGCAGTGGCAGCATTCAACGTGTAGTCTGTGCTGGACCGCAATGGCAGCATTCAACGTGTAGTCTGTGCTGGACCGCAGTGGCAGCATTCAACGTGTAGTCTATGGTGGACCGCAATGGTAGCATTCAACGTGTAGTCTGTGCTGGACCGCAGTGGCAGCATTCAACGTGTAGCCTATGGTGGACTGCAATGGCAGCATTCAACGTGTAGTCTGTGCTGGACCGCAGTGGCAGCATTCAACGTGTAGCCTATGGTGGACCGCAATGGCAGCATTCAACGTGTAGTCTGTGCTGGACCGCAGTGGCAGCATTCAACGTGTAGTCTATGGTGGACCGCAATGGTAGCATTCAACGTGTAGTCTGTGTTGGACCGCAGTGGCAGCATTCAACGTGTAGCCTATGGTGGACCGCAATGGCAGCATTCAACGTGTAGTCTGTGCTGGACCGCAGTGGCAGCATTCAACGTGTAGCCTATGGTGGACCGCAATGGCAGCATTCAATGTGTAGTCTGTGCTGGACCGCAGTGGCAGCATTCAACGTGTAGCCTATGGTGGACCGCAATGGCAGCATTCAACGTGTAGTCTATGGTGGACCGCAATGGTAGCATTCAACGTGTAGTCTGTGCTGGACCGCAGTGGCAGCATTCAACGTGTAGCCTATGGTGGACCGCAATGGCAGCATTCAACGTGTAGTCTATGGTGGACCGCAATGGCAGCATTCAACGTGTAGTCTATGGTGGACTGCAATGGCAGCATTCAACGTGAAGTCTATGTTGGACCGCAATGGCAGCATTCAACGTGCAGTCTGTGCTGGACCGCAGTGGCAGCATTCAACGTGTAGCCTATGGTGGACCGCAATGGCAGCATTCAACGTGTAGTCTATGGTGGACTGCAATGGCAGCATTCAACGTGTAGTCTATGGTGGACCGCAATGGCAGCATTCAACGTGTAGCCTATGGTGGACCGCAATGGCAGCATTCAACGTGTAGTCTATGGTGGACTGCAATGGCAGCATTCAACGTGTAGTCTATGGTGGACTGCAATGGCAGCATTCCATGTGTAGCCTATGGTGGACTGCAATGGCAGCATTCAACGTGTAGTCTATGTTGGACCGCAATGGCAGCATTCAACGTGTAGCCTATGCTGGACCGCAGTGGCAGCATTCAACGTGTAGTCTGTGTTGGACCGCAATGGCAACATTCAACGTTTAGTCTAAGTTGGACCGCAATGGCAACATTCAACGTGTAGTCTATGGTGGACCGCAATGGCAACATTCAATGTGTAGTCTATGGTGGACCACAATGGCAACATTCAATGTTTAGTCTATGGTGGACCGCAATGGCAGCATTCAATGTGTAGTCTATGTTGGACCGCAATGGCAGCATTCAATGTTTAGTCTATGGTGAACTGCAATGGCAGCATTCAACGTGTAGTCTATGGTGGACCGCAATGGCAACATTCAACATTTAGTCTATGTTGGACCGCAATGGCAACATTCAATGTGTAGTATATGGTGGACCGCAATGGCAGCATTCAATGTGTAGTCTATGTTGGACCGCAATGACAGCATTCAATGTTTAGTCTATGGTGAACCGCAATGGCAGCATTCAACGTGTAGTCTATGGTGGACCGCAATGGCAGCATTCAACGTTTAGTCTATGTTGGACTGCAATGGCAGCATTCAATGTGAAGTCTAAGGTGGACCACAATGGCAACATTCAATGTGTAGTCTATGGTGGACCGCAATGGCAGCATTCAACGTGTAGTCTATGGTGGACCGCAATGGCAACATTCAATGTGTAGTCTATGGTGGACCGCAATGACAGCATTCAACATGTAGTCTATGGTGTACCTCAATGGCAGCATTCAATGTGTAGTCTATGTTGGACCGCAATGGCACCATTCAACGTGTAGTCAATGGTGGACCGCAATGGCAGCATTCAATGTGTAGTCTATGGTGTACTGCAATGGCAACATTCAATGTTTAGTCTATGGTGGACCGCAATGGAAGCATTCAATGTGTAGTCTATGTTGGACCGCAATGGCAGCATTCAACGTGTAGTCTATGGTGGACTGCAATGGCAGCATTCAATGTGTAGTCTATGGTGGACCTCAATGGCAGCATTCAACGTGTATTCTATGGCGGACCGCAATGGCAGCATTCAATGTGTAGTATATGTTGGACCGCAATGGCAGCATTCAACGTGTAGTCTATGGTGGACCGCAATGGCAGCATTCAATGGGTAGTCTATGGTTTACCGCAATGGCAGCATTCAATGTGTATTCTATGCTGGACCGCAATGGCAGCATTCAATGTGTAGTCTATGCTGGACCGCAATGACAGCATTCAACGTGTAGTCTGTGCTGGACCGCAATGGCAGCATTCAATGTGTAGTCTATGGTGGACCGCAATGGGAGCATTCAATGTGTAGTCTGTGGTGGATCACAATGATCAGAGATGGCATGCGAACGAATGTCAGTAGTCGATGTGGCATCGTCGGCAATCGCAAGGAGGGCATTCAATGTGTAGTCTAGTCGCAATGGCAGCATCAATGATGACTCATGGGTAGTCTATGTTGACCGCAATGGCAGCATTCAATGTGTATCTGATGCTGACCGGCACCGCAATGGCAGCAGCATTCAACGAGTAGTCTGTGCTTGACCGCAATGGCAGCATTCAATGTGTAGTCTGTGCTTGACCGCAATGGCAGCATTCAACGAGTAGTCTGTGCTTGACCGCAATGGCAGCATTCAATGTGTAGTCTATGCTGGACCGCAATGGCAGCATTCAACGAGTAGTCTGTGCTTGACCGCAATGACAGCATTCAATGTGTAGTCTATGCTGGACCGCAATGGCAGCATTCAACGAGTAGTCTGTGCTTGACCGCAATGACAGCATTCAATGTGTAGTCTATGCTGGACCGCAATGGCAGCATTCAACGTGTAGTCTGTGCTGGACCGCAATGGCAGCATACAACGTGTAGTCTGTGCTTGACCGCAATGACAGCATTCAATGTGTAGTCTATGCTGGACCGCAATGGCAGCATTCAACGAGTAGTCTGTGCTTGACCGCAATGACAGCATTCAATGTGTAGTCTATGCTGGACCGCAATGGCAGCATTCAACGAGTAGTCTGTGCTTGACCGCAATGACAGCATTCAATGTGTAGTCTATGCTGGACCGCAATGGCAGCATTCAACGTGTAGTCTGTGCTGGACCGCAATGGCAGCATTCAACGAGTAGTCTGTGCTTGACCGCAATGACAGCATTCAATGTGTAGTCTATGCTGGACCGCAATGGCAGCATTCAACGTGTAGTCTGTGCTTGACCGCAATGGCAGCATTCAATGTGTAGTCTGTGCTGGACCGCAATGGCAGCATTCAACGAGTAGTCTGTGCTGGACCGCAATGGCAGCATACAATACCAAAACCAGCACACATGGCACCTTTGCCAGAACTGGAGCCAGCGATATAGGTCTAATGTCATTCTTAACTGTGTCTGTAAGAATATTCTTTGGCAACGGAACGACAGTTGCTATAGCTAATATATTAACAGAAACAACGACGAATTTGCCGATAAACCGGGCAATATATATTTTACCATATAGACTATAAGGATACCTAAGAAATAAGTGAATAAAACTTTAGAAAACATTTATATTCCGTCAAACATTTTTAAAGTGTGTTTACCGTGAATATTTTGATGCGCATGCAAAATTTGGTTATTGAAATATATCAAATACAAATATATATATATATTTTGCACTGGACAAATGCCTCCGGTTCCATTCTACTAAATGTTTATACATCTCTTATGTTGGAGATAGGAAATTAGCTTTTTTCGGAAAATAGCTTTAGTTTCAGATGTTTCAAAGTGATGGGGAGTTCATTCCAAACCCTAGGCACAGATACAGAGAGAAGAGTGGTGTAAGATATTTGTGTATTTTAACCGTAACGCTGTTACATACGTTTAAATTATAATGAATTAATTAACAACGACTGACAACATTCTATCAAATAAACGTGTAACCACCCGCTACCAACGTTGTCATATGCCCCACGCGCAGACAGAAGAGTTCCGCTCAGACAATCTACTCTAACCCTGCGGTATTTTCTGTGGATTGTAAACGTTCGAACCGCCTAGTCTATAAAAACGTATTACTCCAACACATTTGTGATTGAAAAGCTAAATAATGAGAAATATAGAGGCGATACTATATGAATATACTGAGAAAAACGATATACCCATTTTCGGCTGTTATGCCCACAGGAGGGCCACATGCAAATTCATGTCGAGCAGTGTAAAATCCGCACGCACATTCGTTTGCATTTCGAATATGATGTTGCTTGGATCTCTCTCAGATCTCTTCAAAGACATTTGATGTCGAATGGGTCCTGTTTCTTTTACGTGCCTGTTTTATATGCCATGTTTCGTTGCGTTTGTCGGTGGAACATTTGAATTATAAAAGAGTTTAGATATCAGGGTAAATGTCTTGTTCTTCCAAAAAAACAAAGCTGGTTGATGGTTGCTCAAGCTCTCCCAATTATGTAGTTTCGTTCGTGGCAAACATTTCCTTGACATTAAAATTCTTCATTTGACCTAAAACAAAGCTACTGTATCCTCCCAACAAAATAGCCGTTGCTTACTACAAAAATATTTTGAAGAAACATTGAATTAGTTTGCACATTATTTTTCGACACTTCGGATAAAAGCGTTTATTACGATATTGAGCCTGGACAGTTTGCAATTGATTTGCATGTCACATGTGTGTTATTAACATACACTTAATCTCACAAAACGTATTAAGCATGCAAACCATAACAGGAGTGTTTGTAGATAATATTACATAAATGCAAGCAAAGAATATATATTTTTCCATGAAGTAGCAATGGAGCTAATCCTCGAATTGCCGACAAATGGTGGCTGATATCATGAAAACAATAACACGCGTATGTAGATTACTAGTTCTGGGAATGATTCTGGAATTGTTCCTAAATATTTACATCTTCAGGATATATATATATATATATATATATATATATATATATATATATATATACACACACACACACCAATGACGTAGTCAATTTATGCAGAGAGAGTGGGATGTTTAGACAGAGAGAGAAGGAGAGAGAGAGGGGGAGGGATTGAACGACAGAGAGAGAGGGGGGAGGGAGGGAGGGAGGGAGCGAGAGAGGGGGCGGGGAGTGAAGGAGGGTGAGAGAAAGAGCGAGAGAGAGAGAGAGAGAGAGAGAGAGGGGGGGGGGGGGCGGGAGGAAGTTTTTTGCATACACTTCATACTTTTATTATCTTGAGGCATAAAAAGATATAAAACTTTTAACTATTCCATTATACCATACCAAATGATGGCTAATGAAAATAATGTGATATAGCACAAACAATTAATCGTGTCGCTTCATCTATCAGAAACATGCCAGTTGCTAATGTGACGACCCAGAAGAGGCGCCACTGTGACAGTCACTTATGGGAAGTGGTGTAATTTTCTGGAATCACGCCATGTTTTTGTGGCGAGCTTCACTACGCATAACATGGGGTACAGACAAACCACAATAACTTTTAAAATATTCAAAATTGCTGCATACATCCAGCGACAAATGTGTACGCATCATTATAATATTTACGATGACATAGAAAACACATTAATTCCACTAATTTCACCTTTGCAACTTCCGATTGAAATGTTGACTCCCACGCCCGGGGAATTTTGAAAATCCCACCATCCCATGTCCGTTTGACGGGCCCATCGCTTGACCGGGCCAAGTTTCGTCCAGATCGGCAAATATAAGCGGCCGTTGTGAGGAGACAAAAGACAGACAACGTCAACGTTCCCACCTATTGTTGTGTGGTTGTATCACAAAGGTAAACGAAGATATGGATCACCATACAATGGCGCCCCGTGACTAGCCATACGAGTAGCGACCGTGTGAGCATTCTAGCGAGGCACAGTCCCAGCAGAGCAAGCGAACACAAAGCTTGTGAACGTGGTTAACAAGAAAAACTGCCGAAACGTTACGGCAGAATCACATACCAATAGCCGATCCCTCAATTTAAACAGTCCAACGAGTCCTGACATTCATGTAGGTGGTATGATCCGATCAAAATCAAATTGGTCGAATTGATCAAAGGGTGCAACCCCAGTTGGTTTATACCCATCGCCTCTACTCATGTATTTACCCTTACTATTGGCTCTTTCAGGATATGTCCAGTTGGTCTTCTGCAAGTTAATCTTGTTTTCACTGATCCCACGTGAAGGGGGTGTGTGATTGGCAGTTCACACTCCGGCTCTGGTGGCTAATATTGAATTACCCCTTAATAAATATGTGTTACAATTTTATACATCTATCTCTTAAATATACTAATTATCATTGTCACAATGTGTAATGTTCACTTATTGATTATTCACAGTTACATGTAGCATATTATTTCCATTAATTGCTCATATGGATAATCACTCGCCCGCTAAGTTTGTGTGTGAGTGTGTTGTTCTCCTAGATGACAAGTGTCAAATGGAGTAGGCCCAGAAGAATACCACATTAATGTCCTATTTTGTAGACTCGCGAAAAATAATAGTTCATAATAAAAAGGCCCACTTAATGACAATGCAAACGTAATTTTAACCCTGTAATTTGTCAAATAAAACCAGTTATGGCCAAAACAATCCCATTATTTTAAAAACAAAACCCGTTATGATTCTCAAAAACACCGTTGCAATAACGGTACAATGAATCACTTGGTTAATGGCCTGGGTTTTAACTATTCTAATGGAACTAGTCAAAATCATCACAAATGAACAAAGGTAAATACCATTAGTATGTCTTCTCTGGTCATTGTTATATGGTTCCATGGCAATTAAATCGATACCGTTGTTTATTCCGCCCCATGTATTTTCACAATCAAGTAACACATGTATATCTGATATATTGAATACAATAATACAATTGGTATGAGTGAATGTACTCGAATTTGAACCGATTACAATGTTTACCCGTCACACGCTCTATATTCATTGTTCATTCCAACAATTCTATATTTACATGACACATTAACATCAAAGGTCATAAATGTGTATTCTTATATAACGCGGCTTTCGGTCAACCTGGACATCAGTTAGCCAACACCAACAAGAGGTTCCTTATCTATGTCCTGTAGATCGAGAGTTATAGAGACCACCCTATAGCAAGTCACATGTTCATTCATGCGTGCAAACACGAACACGCTAACTGCCGCCACAAAAACGTTTCTATCACAGAAGCCATTTATTACGTTGATGATACTGCCATATTGTATGTTCTTGTGCTGCTTTCCAGTGAGTACCTTGACTTCATATCTTATAAATAATCATACCACAAAAGTCGTAATTAACAGTCGTGAACTCGATCGAGAAAAGAGTGCCCGAGTTGTCGACGTTTATGATAAGCGCGGGTGCTGAGACCACCACAAAAAGGGAGGTCAACTCGTGCTTTAGATGCACTGTGATTCGCAGGGCTTTGTGTGCCCACGAAATGTTACAAGACACGAGAGGTCAAAGGCAGGCGCCACTGGAAGCAACCCGACAACGGCATAACAACAACTAGACGAGGTCTCCTTGATCCACAATGTTCACGGGATGGGACTACGCCGTCTTCATTCTCGTGTTGGCCGTCTCGGCGTGCATCGGACTGTACTACGGCTGTACGGGAGGCAAACAGAACAAGACGAAGGAGTTTCTCATGGCCGGTCGTAACATGGGCGTGCTGCCGGTGTCAATGTCGATGCTCGCTAGCTCCATGTCGGCCATCACCGTGCTCGGGATTCCGGCCGAGATGTATGTGTTCGGGACTCAGTATTGCATGGTATGGATCGGATACGTCATCATGATCCCACTCGCTGCACACTTCTTTCTGCCTGTCTTCTACAACTTCAAGCTGACCAGCATCTTTGAGGTGAGTCAATGGAAGCTGTTTTTTACGTCCTTGTCTGTCTGGAATGTATCTATGTCTGTCTGTCTGTCTGTATGTCTGTCTGTATGCCCACACGCCCGCCCGCCCGCCCCCCCCCCACCCGCCCGCCCCCCCACCCCGCCCGCCCGCCCGCCCGCCCGCCCGCCCGCCCGCCCGCCCGCCCGCCCGCCCGCCCGCCCGCCCGCCCGCCCGCCCGCCCGCCCGCCCGCCCGCCCGCCCGCCCGCCCGCCCGCCCGCCCGCCCGCCCGCCCGCCCGCCCGCCCGCCCGCCCGCCCGCCCGCCCGCCCGCCCGCCCGCCCGCCCGCCCGCCCGCCCGCCCGCCCGCCCGCCCGCCCGCCCGCCCGCCCGCCCGCCCGCCCGCCAGCCAGCCAGCCAGCCAGCCAGCCAGCCAGCCAGCGAGCCCGGCAGCCCGCGAGTCGTTGCTTTGGGAAAGATCTGTTTAACATGGCACACTGTTATCGCCTGTCCAGTCAAGCATGATGACGCGAGTTGAGTTTCGAGCGGTTTTGTCTGCGTAGTGACTCGCCGGGTTGTGTGATAACATCGCGTTTTTGTAGTGTAACAAACACATGGACGGTCATAGACGGGCAACACAACTCTAAAAACGAATCGGCATATCAACAACTAGACGGAGCTTCATTGATCCACGATGTTCACGTGATTGGAATACGCCGTCTTCGTTTTCGAGTCGGCGGTCTCGCTGTGCAGCGGACTGTTCTACTGCTGCACGGGAGGCAAACAGAACACGACGAAGGAGTTTCTTATGGCCGACCGTAACCACGGGCAACTCATTCAAATTGGGCCCGTGTAGATTTAACGAAATTTAACAAGATTGCCATCCCAAACTACAAGTTCCAGATGCTAAGTGGACAAGGAAGCCATTGGCTTATCTAGAGTCCAAAAATGTCATCATCTGTGCATTGCCCGTGTAACTAATATATGCAATGGGTGTGCAACATGGAATGCCCCAAATCACCTTTCAACATCCGTATCTGAGCATTGCGGTGCATAATCCGAGAACCCGAGCATTACGACCACAACCAAATGTCCCAATGAATAAACTTTCACTATACTTACTTCTGAGTTCACATATATTTGTATGTATTGCCAAAAACAGGCATGTTCACGACATCGCACACAAATCCAGACATACGCCTACATCATCAAGTGATACTATCGCGTCACGTGACATATCAACAACTAGACGAAGCTTCCTTAATCCGCAATGTTCACGGGATTGAACTATGCCGTCTTCATTCCGATGTTGCTCGTTTCGGGCCGCAACAAACTGTAAAGTGAAATCCAAATAAAACAGAGTTTCTAATTATTGGTACACAAAAGAAGCGAGGTAAATTTTATTATTTTTTCTCGACACCTATGCAAAAGCCAAAATTTCATATCAGCAGTCTCAGCACGGAACTTAGGAGTCACCTCTGATAATAATTAAAATTTTAGACAGCATATTTCACCAACTTGTCGTTGCTGCTTTTATCATATTCGTGACCTTCGTCTTATTCGACGATATATATATTTTGCTGTCGCCAAAACTATTGCAACTGCCCTGTTAGCAGCTGGCTTGACTATTGTAATTCCTTTTATCATAATATTGCTCTCAAGGACATTTTGAAACTTCAACGTGTGCAAAGTCGTTTGGCAATGGTAGTTCTCCGGTCTCCTCGTTTTTTTACTCAGTACCACTGGTTCCCTGTCCGATATCGCATTATTTTTAAGATATGTACAATTACATATCAAGCCCTTTCATCCAAGCAACCAGCATATCTACATTCACTGCTCACACCTGCAAGACAGCCCAGGCAGCTTCGATCATCTAATTCTAATCTACGTTTTGTTCCCAGTGTTAAGACAAATGTCGGAACTAAGGCTTTTTCAGTTGCTGCATCGACTGTGTGGAACTCACTCCTTATTAGTGATAAGTCTGTAGGAAATATGACACCATCTCGCTGTAAACTAAAAGCCCACCTGTTTAAATGTGTTTATCCTCCATAGCTCCCCAACGTACAAGTCCAACGGCTTACAACTGGAACTTCCTCTCAATGGAGCACTGTGGAAGTTTAACACTGTTGTTTTCTCACCATTTTGCGCACAGCCCAGGTTGTTTAAAGAAATATTTTGCCCATGCAAATAACCACCCTAATATATATTTACAACACATTAATTAGATTTAATGAGCAGAAAGGTGTGTTTTATATAACGCGACATTCCGTCCTTCTGGAAATAATTCAGCCTTGCAGCAATTACTGCACCTAATGGCAATAGCCAGGTTACAATTTGTACATCTCAATCAACAATAGCCCTGACGTGTTATGTATGGTCTACATTCATACATGACTGAAGCCTGGACAATAAATATGATTGTGGTGGACAGATTAGAAGAGTAGAACTACGGTTCTTCGAAATAATTCAGATATTTCTTGTACACAACACGTTACAATTGGTTCTACAAATAGCAAACATCAAAGAACAGAGCAACAAAGACAATTACAGGAAACGATAAGCAGAAGACAGTAGCAATTTCTTGAACATATATTGACTCGATTATTGATAAATAGCCAGATTGGAAAACACCTTTCTTAAAAAGTCGAAGGACACAAAGTTCGAGGAAAACAAATAATTAAGCACATTTATATCATAAACATACGGCTTGAAATATCAACCAATGATACCCAGCTGTTGACAACAGCAAAGAACAGAAATGTTGCGTGACGTTGCATTTGAATAAACGAGAATACACATTGTATACTCATTTGTTGTGCTTCTTTCGACAAATTGGAAAACGATCAACGATTATTGTTTGAATGTTGCATGTTTTAACTTAAGAACAATTATTTTTATTTTAGACGGAGACATCGGAAATTAATCTGAAAACATTAATCGGAAAACAAATCGACTTGCCAGGCCGGCATCATGTCCCTCTGGACGTCCTGCTGCTGACAACTACAAATTACGATGTTCGCAGTTTTCACTGTTTTTCTGTGGTTTTGTTTTGTAGTATCTGGAGATGAGATATGATCGAGGGATCCGACTGATTGTCAGCATCATGTACATCATAAACATGGTAAATGCAACGTAATAACTGTTCTACTCGGGAATGCACTCGCGCGCACAAACAAACGCACGCACGCACGCACACACACGCATGAGCACGCGCAAACGCACACGCACTCACATATACCTCTCATTGAACCTTATAACACAATAATATATTGTATTAAATATTATTTCGTCCGTCAGTCCGTCCTTTCGTTCGTCGATCTTTAGGTCAACTTGTTGTTTTGTGCTTTTCTACCCCAACAGATTATCTACCTGGCTTTTACACTCTACACCCCAGCTCTTGCCCTTACCATCGGTAAGTCACCTTTTTTCTTTGTCTTCCTAATTACAAATATATATATATATATATATATATATATATACACAGGGGTGTCCGTGGCAAATATTACGGTAAATGACAACTTATATAGGCCTACATGGGAACTAGAAGGCGGCTAATATTAACCCTTTTGTAAGTACGTAACGACACGTGTATATATAATATATATATATATATATATATATATATATATATATATATATTTATATAATAATAATAATAATATATATATATATATATATATATATATATATATATATATATATATATATATATATATATATATGTATATATGTATATATGTATATATATATGTATATATATATATATATATATATATATATATATATATATATATATATATATATATATATATATATATATATATATATATACGACAATATATATTTGACAATATAACAAGCAACGTACTGAAATTTTAGGATGACACAAAAGTGTTTTAATACTGATGGTGATAAACAACATTTACAAAACGGTCTAGATAAATTAATTAAATAGTCTGAAAAATGGCAGATGTTACTTAATTTTGGTAAATGTAAATGCCTACACACAGGACACGGCAACATGGATATAAACTATAATCTGGGAGATACTGTTCTAGTTACTACTGTAAAAGAAAACGACTTAGGAATAACAAAAAGTGCTGTTATGAAAGTTTCATAACAGTGTGGTATTGCCACTTGAAAGGGTAATCCAACTCTTAGGTTGATTAGGAGACACATACCATATAAGGAAAAAAGATAATTATACCTTTGTATAACGCAATAGTTAGACCTCATTTACAACACAGTATACAAATAAGGAGACCATATATTTAGAAGGATATAGATACGCTTGAACGCATACAGAGGAGAGCAACTAAAATTGTTCCAGAACTGAGAGACTTTAGTTATGAAGAACGCTTGAAAGAAAGTGGTTTAGCAACTCTAAAGACAAGGAGGTTAAGAGGAGGTCAGATAGAAGTTTTTAATACATTGAACGGGTATGAAAATATAAATAGAAATATGCTTTTCTCACTCAAGACAGATTGTAGAACTTGAGAACATAAGGTAAAATTAGTAAAGGATCAGTGTATATTGGATATCAGGAAGTACTCTTTCTCACAGACGACAATAAATGAATGGAAAACATTGTCTACGGATTGTGTAACTGCTAGCAGCGTGAATATGTTTAAAAACAAGGTTGACACATATCTCAGGAGGGCTGGTTACACGTAGATGAATATTTTTGGACTCTCGAGAAGCAAATGGCTTCCTTGTCAACTTGCCATCTGCACGTTTGGCTTGGATGGCAAATCATGTTAAATCTGGTTAAATCTTCATTTAAAGAAAAGGCAACCATTGCAAGAACGTATGACTCATTGCCGTAGCCAGTCAAGTTTTCGTAGGGCAATGCCAACCAAAATAACAACGTGATGCCCCAATGTCGGTTTCACGAAACGTTCGTACCGTACGAAGGAACGTACGTGGACTTTTAGCTTTGTTCACGTAACTCGGAACAATCGTAGAAAATACGCATAACTTTGCTAACAATTGTACATAACTACGAATTACCGTTGTTCTGAGTTACGTAATCTATGTGAAACGTACACATTTGTAATATATCCGCCCTCACCCCCCCTGGATAATTTATAGATTATAATAACATACGAACCAACCCCATGGGCCTCCGGGCACGCCTACGTGACAGTATTTATATAGCGCCCAATCAATAAAGATTGCTCTTAGTCGGTTTTCACATGCCATCATAGCTTAATTCAATATTATTAATCATAATAATTGCAATTACAAAATGCCCCATACATGCGAAACTGTTCCAATAGACACAGCCAAAAACTGCTTTATAGCATATAACTATTTTTACAAGTTTCTAGCGACCGCTCTTTATTTAGCAAATTATTATCGCCTATTCCACATCCTAGCTTACTGCTATAATTATATTTACCCATGATTCAAAATGTACTGATGTAATAGCTGAATTATTAGTTGCGTCTTTGCATGCAGTGACGGGTCTAAATGTGTGGGTCGCCGTGCTCATCGTTGGAGTCGTCTGCATATTCTACACGGCATTGGTCAGTTGGCTTTTGTTTGTTTACATTATCTTGAATGCCAGGAGCATTGCTATACGTTATCAGTCACATTTTCAGGGTTAACACTGTATTATTAAAATGTGACCTTATCTTAATATTGTATTCAATACATGAAGCTTCTCTCCCACTTATCCTGGGGGCTAACCTCCCACCTTCCACCATTTTTGAGGGTCCACGTCCCACCAATCCCACATCCAGTTGAGTACTTTGGGGAGAATTTGGCTATGCCCTCATTTGTATAAAACATTTTCGTGTGCAGCCTTCTGCACCACTACATGATACAATGATAAACTAATGGTTAACTCAGCTTGTTCCCCCCATGTCTTCCCATTGCAATGCACACAAACTGGTGCAGCGAGTGTAGCAATGTCCGAATCTAAGGCTAAGGGAACGATGGATTCCGCTTAATAATGTGTCCACTACTCATCATAATAGATATTCGCTTGATCATCATCATTGAAATTATCGAGACAAACATATGTACCCTCACTGACTGTCTTGAGCATATAACCGTGTAGTTAAACCTGTTATATTGCACAAAGCATATAACAGTCTGTCATGACTGATGTCTTGATGGGTCATATACAGCCACTACCTGAGTCCACAACAGGTGGTTAGGCATGCATATATATATATATATATATATATATATATATATATATATATATATATATATATATATATATATATATATATATATATATATATATATATATATATATATATATATATATATATATATATATATATTACTAAGTTATGTGAATGACGAATTAGAAGAAACTTGCACACAACCTATTGAGTACGCAGACAAACATCGAGCCAGTGCTGCCGTCTATTGACTAACGTCGTCTATATGTTGGCAGGGCGGCCTGAAGGCTGTTATGTGGACAGACGTCTTCCAGATCGGAATCATGTTCGTTGGTCTCTTCGCCATCCTCATTAAGGGATCCTTGGACCACGGAGGCTTCGGGAACATTTGGAAGATAATGGAGGAAGGCGACAGAATCCAAATCTGGGAGTAAGTCAGCGACATTAAATACCGAGCTTACCTGTTGGTGCGATATTTTGATGCGTCTATCATGTAAACATGTTCCCATTTTCAAGTATAGATTCGGCTACACTGTAAATGTCAACTGTTCACCATTGAAGAATTCCAGATGGCTATTTTAATGATTTCGGCCAACAACCATCGTTTTATTGTTGTGCAGATAACGTGACACGATCTGGTAGCTGAAGCGTCATTTGTGAGGGATGTGCAAGTCCGCAACTTCCTTACGGTCTAGAAAGAAATATTTGTGGAAAAAAGCTATTCCAAAAATAGCATACAAACAAACTATGTGGAGGGTTTATAGGCGTACCAGAATTGTTGAAGACTACACAAATTACAAAGAGGCACTTAATGCAGCTACTGAAATTAGACAATCTAAAAGAAGCTATGAGCAAAAATTAGCATGTAGCATAACAAATGACAGCAAGAATTGTTATGCATGTGTCATGAGTAAAGAGACCATTAGCGACCACTAGAAGACAATGCTGAAAATATTATATAACAAGGTTTTTTTATAGCAGAAGACCGAACTGGATATTTCAGTTCAGTGTTTACCAGAGAGGATATTAGTTCATTACAAGTTCCAGATGCTAAATTTCAGAAGGCTAAATCGGAATATTTCGGGAAGATAATTGTAACTATAGAAATAAAGGGAGTGGTTCCGTTTAAATGGAAAGAAGCAAACGTCATACCCTTAGTTACAAAGGGTTTGAGAAATAAGTAAGATAATTACAAACCAGTGAGTTTAACATCAGTAATTTTAAATTATTAGAAAGGTTAATTAAAGACCATATGGTGGACTTCCTTGTTAGGCATAAATTATTAACATGAATTGCTAAAAGTGAAGTCATGCTTAGTAAATATATTATGTTTTTTTTTGAAGAAACATGTAGATAGACGATGGATCACCAAAAGGTGTTATCTACTTCGAATTTCAGAAAGCTTTCAACAAAATGCCACATCAAAGATTAGTACTTAATTTAAAAGTCAATGGCATCGGGGATGGCATAATAGTAGTAGACAGGGGCAGGAGACTGAGCAAGAAAGGGGACAATGTTTCGAAGGCTACTAAAAATAGATTTTTGGGAAAACCTGGATTATATGTTCAGTGTGAGAGTATAGGGAAAGAGGTTTAATATCGCTCACATGACACCAGCTCCCCATGTTGGCTGTAGTACTAAACGAGGGACATCAGCAGCGCTCCCTAGCGAGGGGATCAAATGGCCTAACGAAGAAACGAGAAACGAACAAAACACGGTATGGTACGAGTGCACACGTATTTTATTAAACAACACAAGCAATGTGGGTACTGTACCTCTGCCAGTCCGCACTCCCACTCACCAGACAGATCGATACGATGAGGCAAGTCCGTGATGTAATGCACCAATATATTGTCGGGATACACCTTCATGGAAGCGTTGCTAGGTCATGGCGTCTCAAAGTGGGATTGAGCAGCAGGTAACCCAAATAATTATTGAACAGGGCCGTCCACAGATTAGAATTCTCGTGACCTGTCGTCAGGTTGTAAATGCTAATCAAGATGACCGTGTACAAGAATATGACCTAGCACAGAAAGATTATTTCCACTTTAGGACACACGGTACCGAACAGATGCCAAGGAGTGCTGTCGTTGTTGCTCTGCGCGTCAGTACTGACCTCTGCTACGTCCTCTTGCTCTTCTTCTACGACGGTGGTGGTGGTGAAGGCCTCTGCTGTCGACTCGTCTGTCATCGTTCGAATGAAGCGACGACAGGCGCGCACCGAGTCTTTATAGTGGACGAGGGCTTTGGCATCCATCCAATTGTTGGATTTAGGGGGGTAGCTATACCATTTTACCAAAGCCTCCGTTCGTCTGCCCGCTGCAGTACCGATTCCACGCGGTACACTTTATCGGCAGGTACCGACACCTTCTGCCGTTCCGATTCGTAGAAGGTTTCGTCCAGCGCTTCAATGAGATCGTCTATTAATCGGTGCACGGGCGGGTCGGAGGCATGAACCTCGTCGATCGTGAATATCTCTTCGCTCCAATTCGCTATATAGGCTTTTTCCAACAGTATTTTAACCTTACTAATGCGCACGCGATTCGACACACGGAACGTGGGCACGCCCTTACCATCGTGACCGTACAGGCGCTGCCATATTTCTTGATTCTTCGCACTCACCTGTGAAGGAGCCATGCCGATGCTGCGGTAGGGGTGTGTTTGTACGATTGCACAAAGTCCTGAAGGACGTCGATGTATCGCCACGTCTGGTGTTTCGTCAAGTATCGCCACATGCGTGTCTTCCACGTTCGATTGAATCTTTCGAGGATGCTCGCCGTCGTCTCCTCGTTCTGAGTGGAGAAGAGATGGATGCCGTACTTCTTCATCAGAACCTGAACCGAACGATTCAGAAATTCAAATCCTTTATCTGTCTGCAACGTCTTTGGCCAGCCTTTGGTAAGCGTACTTTTTCAGCGCTGTCACCAACGACGCCGCGGACTAATTCTTCTGCGGAACACACCAGGCCACTTTCATGAAGGCGTCGATCACCGTGGGGAGAAAAGTCCAGCAGTCGTTGTAATTTTTTGAAATTCGACAAGTCGACGAGATCGGCCTGTCACTGCTGAAGTCGATCTCCCACGACGACGCGTCGTCTCTTGAAACGAGTTTTCGCCGGTTTGTGTCGGGCATAGGCGTCCTGTTCCGACAACCATTCTTCGACGTGTTTCATCGGCACGCGCGTGACGCGTCGCAAGGCGTTGATTCCGCCGTAACTTGCCACCCTTTTCGGGTCGAAGTAGACCCTTTGACGTTTTTGATTCTTCGGTGAAATTAAAATACGTCCGATACGTTGGCGGTGACGTTGGTTTAGTTGATTTATTGACGAGTGACGAGTACGGTGACATACAATAGGACACACACTGCCACGCCCACATTGTTGATGATGGACAGACTTCTCTAGCGGCACCTATCGGAGCAGGGGTAGAAAGACCGAACTTACCAACGGAGCTAGGAAGGCAGATAGGAAGCCAGCGCTCTGACCCTCACCGACCTGCTGTTGAAGAAAGAAGCGTCTCATCCTGGCGGCGGGCGCTAGTCTCTGAGATAACTCGCGTAATTTCGTTCTGTATTTGCTCAAATGTCGCCTGTGTAATTCGCTCAATGGAATTTTCTTTTTCAATATGTTGAATTCCGTTGGTCGAGATTCCTTGTCATTGGCGTCATCACCTTACTAGGGCGATAGTGCGCGTCATCATCATCGGGTGATCGTACAGCGTGCTCCTGTTTCGTCCCAGTACGTTTGTGCTTCTGGGAGTAGTTCGAACACATCCTCGTAAGAGTCTTTTTGTACGCGACGTCACTCATCGCTCGCAAGATATCCATCATGTTGCTCACTAACTTGATGGAGTCTCCATCCGTGACGAGACATTGCACTTGCTGGTCCCGAGCACGTTCGATACCACGCTGATGCCCAGTGGACCATGTCACTTTCCGACGGAAGTTGTGCGATGTCAAACCAACATTCAAAACAAACGTAGCGCGGTATGGGTAGTAGTGCAATGATTCGGAGACTCGAATGTTTTAGTCGTACAGACGTTCGAACACTGACCGGATCGAGAGGTACACACCACCAGGATAGATTCGACGCACACACCCCGTACACGTGCGCTCGTGTCTGTGTAGGTAGTATGCGTCGTTCTATAAACAGTCACCGCACTTTTGACATCTATACGAGTGACAGTATTTCTCCTGTGTCTCCTGAAGTTTGATGTCTAATGTGTCGGGGTAATGGCATAACGGTCGACGGACAAGTTCGGCATTCGTCTTTCCATCCTCTGCTTCCGACTCGACGAGCTTATATACGCACATGTTAATCTTAAACGTGGTCTCTACGCGATAGAGGTCATCCAACGTGATCCCGGCAAAGTCTTTCATGGGTACATCGTTTTGGGTGTATGTCTCTTACATCGTCTTCACCGCCGGTTCCAACCGATATCCATCACACCCTCAATGTAGGGCCAGACACCGGAAGAGACATAGGTTGACGGCGTACCTCATGGAATGGTTCCAGGGCGACGACGGCTTTGTTGTTCTTGATGTAGGCTGGAAGGGTCACGCCTACACAACTTATAGGATGATCGATGATGCGGTTGACGAAGAAGGTGACATTGGTCACGAGTTCGCATACCCACGCAGAATCAGGTATTTAAATGATGGCCCGCTACAAGACGTCGGTTTCTAGGAAGCGTTCGAGATAGGCATCAAAGTCCTCGCTGTTGGTAGTGACTGGGTTCGTCCATGTATAGTCAACAGCAATCGCAAGAGGAATGATAGTTCTTGTGTCAACCCATGTTCCTCAGTACGAAACCGTAACTGAAGTTGATCTTGAAACTGCTCCTGGAACATGATCTTTAGAGGAGCCTATAGAACGGTCATGTCTAGCGTAGTTAATATGTAATCGTACCTGCATTGGAGGGGACCTCTCGATACGCGTGTCTTGATGGCCAACCAATGCTCTCGAATGACGTCTAGCAGTTCCCTCGACAGACTGTCGGAGAAGGGAAGTCGAGCGGTTGGTTCGATGAGATCTTCTTCGGTAACGGGTGGGTGGTGTGTGGTGTCTTTCCATTTCGATATCTTCGGTAATGGCGGCTCGTTGACCTTAGTACAGGCGGTTCGTGCGGTTCATCCGCCGCCGCCGCCGCCGCCGCCGCCGCCGCCGCCGCTGCCGCCGCCGCCGCCGACGCTGCTCCCTTACTTCAGATGACCTATGCCCCCTATTACAGGAATCCTTGACCACTCCTTGACCAGTCCTTTCGACGCTGGGAGCGCTGCTGGTGTCCACCATGTAGTACTACAGCCGACAGGGGGTGCTGATGTCCTGTGAGCGATATTAAACCTCTTTCCCTATACTCTCACACTGGACATATCATCCGGGTTTTCCCCAAAATCTATTTTTAGTAGCCTTCGAAACATGGTCCCCTTTCTTGCTCAGTCTCCTGCCCCTGTCTACTACTCATAATCGAGAGGAAAGAAAATGGCTGATTGATATTACGACCTTTATTATTCTTAATATATATCAACGACTTCGACGATAATATAACAAGCAATGTACTGAAATTTGCGGATGGCATAAAAGTGTTAAGAAGGTTAATAATGATGGCGATAAACAACATTTACAAAACTATCTAGACAAATAAGTTAATTGGTCTAAAATATTACAGATGTTATTAAGTTTGGGGAAACGTAAATGCCTACATACAAGACACGGGAACTTGCATGTAAACAGTAAAATGGAAGACGCTGCTCTACGTACTACTGAAAGAGCAACCACTAAGGAATTACAATAAGTGCTGATGTGAAAGTTTCAGAGCAGTGTCGTATTGCAGCTTCAAAAGGTAATCAAATGAAGTGCTCGTTCTCACAAAGGTCAATGAATGGAAATAATTATCTACAGATTGTGGAATTGCAAGTAGAGCCAATATGCTTAAAGACAAGATTGACACTTATATCAGTAGGGCGGTCTACATATCAATGAAAAAATATTGGGCTCTCGATAAGCCAATGGCTTCCTTTTCCACTTCCCGTTTGGGCCTTTGCATTGGATGGAAATCTTGGTAATTCTAGGTAATTCTTGGTAATTCTCTCACATGTTTTTGGTTAGACATATCGAAAGATGTGTGCATATGCCCCTTTTTCGAGTCGCCCATACTTTTCTTGTGCATTTTTTTTTTGGCTTACCGATTATTGTATCCTGTGTATATTTGGCACATTTAGGTGAATAAATTGTTTAAACAGAAGTACAACTACATTGACCTATATTGTTGCTCTTTTTTTTACTATTAATCTTTCTTTTATTCTTATTATTTTTGCATGTGTTTTTTATTACAGTAGTTTTCAGATGGAGGACAACGTTCTACAAGTTTTTATAGTCCACTTCCCACCAGTCCCACCTCCCTCCTATTGTTGAGGCCAACCCCCCTACAACCAACTGGTGCACAGTTGAAACATCATTTAATTGTATGTTGCAGCATTGACCCTGATCCGAGGACTAGGCACACGTTGTGGAGCCTGGGCATCGGCTCTGGCATCTTCTGGGTGGCCGGTTACGGCGTGAACCAGACACTAGTCCAGCGTTCTCTATGTACACCGAGCCTCCGCACCGCACAGGTGTAAGCAAACATGGTTGTTAGTGTCTAGAAGCTGACTTATTATTGCCATGTGTTCGTTCAACAAAAGATCTTCAAAGATAATATACGTTTTACTGTATGACGGTTCAAATGAACAAATGAACTAACGAGAATCAATACTTTTTATATTCGTTGCTATTGTTATTATAATGACTGTTACTGCGGCTACTGCTGGTCCATCAACAACGAAATGTTGACAGTGATTGCAATATCAATATTTAGTAACAACAGTTGTAATAAACTGTAACCAGATTGTAAATAAACATTTTAAGACTAAGTGACTAAAGTCATAGCACCATAACATGACGAAAAATAAGCGAATATGACAAC